>CANSGD010000165.1:600000-767795 GCA_947645195.1 Patellifolia procumbens | reverse complement strand
CATCCATGGTTTTCCAGCAAAACCATCAAACTAGCTCCCCGTTTTAGAGCTTCTAGAATATATTTCCATGGCTATAACAGCTACATCATAGCTCAAACACCACAGAACAAACTTCTTCTCACGCATTCCCCTTCCCTGCCCTCATCCTCCCTGGGTTCGACACAACTCCCTCCCCTGCTACCCTGTTCTTCGCACACCAAGCACCACACCCATTTCGTTCAGTTACTTCGACGCCACCTCCAGCAACCACCGGAGGCCTACCTGAACCTAGAAGCCACCGACAGAACCACCCAGCCACCACGCACCCTCTCCCTTCGCATGCACAACACGCAACCACTGCATCTCCCTCTTTCTTTCTAGCTGCATCTCTCTTTCTCTCTTGACCCGCCTGCCCAGAAAGATCTGACCACCAACACACCTCCACTCCGAAGACCCGCACGCAGCCCCTGTCCGTGGTAGCAACCAACGCACTTACCTCTCTCTGTATTTGCCGAACTGTAGCAGTAAGGTATAGCTCTCCTAATAGTATTTGGGCTTATCTTGTTAATCAAGTATGCATTTAGATTCACTTGCTTTAGTAAAACATAAATATAAATATAAAAAAATGTTAGTGAATATAATATTATAAGAATGATTATATTGATTTCTGAATTAAGAAATAAAAAGTATTACTAATTCAATGAGTTTTAAAATGATCAACAATTTATATTTGGACAATTTAAGATAATATTTTATTCATGTGAATTTTAGTTATTATTTAATGATAGAGTATTGATATTAATATCAATTATGGAAGTTAATATTTCAATGACAAATTACTTTAAAACGATAATGAACGCACTTTTATTTATACTATTTATTAGAATATCTTAGCAACCTAAAACTCTAAAAATAAATAAATAATAGTTAGTAAATATTATATTTATAATGGATTCAGTGACGGAAATGAATCGTAATCTAGAATGAATTATTAATACAAGTCTTTTAACTCGTGACTAGATTAAATAAAAAGGAGCATAATATCCTCCTGGTTATCGACACCATAAGAGGAATTCGGTAACGTCTACTGCTAACACCCGCAATCACCTTCCAACTATGTTTTTTATGATAATGTTTTTGTTTCGATGACGTTATTTGTGGATTGCGGGATATGAAATGTTATTATGTAAATGACGTTATAAATGTTTTCAGTAAATGGTTTGATCATAATAAGATATGAAACATGATAAAGAAAAGTGGAATATGGTTCTTGGCAATATTCTGTTCTATTGGTCGCGCACGTTCCATTCTGGCAGCTCTGTCACCTTCTGCTGGGAGATAATAATCTCTCGTGACATCCGTATTCTGGCTATTACATATATATGCCACCTTCTGTTAGGGGATAATAATCTCCCCTTGCACGCCACCTTCTGTTGGATTACCTTGTGTTCTCTGTGTCTATGTTCTGTTATACTTTTCAGTACCAATATGAATGATATATGTTAATAACTCTAATAAAGAAGATGATACGAAATGATATTTCTGGATGAATTATTTCTGTATCGGTTATCTATTTTCAAATGGTTTCACTCTATTTCTTCTTCCTGCCAAATAAAATGAATTGACATGAATTTACGATGTTAGAGTAGTATGTTACTAAACCCCCACTACGACGTTTTGTTTTCCTGTTTTTGGGATGATCGAAGGGATGACGGCACTGCGTAGAAGCAAGGAATATGTTTAGTCTATAAATTAGCTTAACTTTTATGGTTATGTTATCTAACTACTTAATGGTCAAACTATTAGTTCTCAGTTAAACACTTTTATGTATTATTAAGTACATTGTTTTAATATTAGTAATGTTTATGTTTTATGTCGCCTTGTATTTTCCAACTGGAGAGTACTGCGGTAACACACCGACTATCTAGGACTTTCGCTTCTAATATCAGATTAATTAAATGAATAATTATGATTAAAAGTCGGGGGTTACATTTAGACTAGGGACTTTTAATAAAATGTGATTTTAGTTCACTATATAGCGTTCCATCTATCATAACGTTTATGATGATCCTATTTCAAAATGAATTTTTTCCCAAAATCGCCATTGAAATACCCATTTTCTGAATTATAACATGAACCTTTTTCAGTGAATTACTGTCACATTTTTAATCTCCGTTATTAAGTTGGAGCCATTAGTGGGAAAATACCCATTTAACTTCACCAAATCTAATTAGTTGGTCTTGATAGACCTCTACAGTCTAACTAATCTACGTTAACTCCTAACTAAAACACTTCCACTCAATCATATTAATTTTTCCCACCCTCATCCCAACGTTATTTCTCTTTTAATGTTTTGTTTTCTTTCTTTTTCATTGTCTTTCTTCTTTCAATCTCTTTGCTTTTTAAGTTCTTCAATCTCTCAGCATGAACCAGATCTGAAAATCAATTGAAGAGGAAAGATATTTGGAAGCATTATGCACTAAAAAAGAAGGTAAGCGCTGGAATCTAATTTTTCAAATTAAGGTTTTGAGGGTTTTTGTGAATCAATATTTAGGGCTTTTAGGGTTTATGAGAATCTAATTCTCCCACCGGTTGGTTTGTAAACTATTGTTTTTCCTTATTGACCTCCAATTGTGGTTGTAATAATTGATTTACTAAATATGTTTGCACTGAATTTGTAGGAGATGGAAAGTTCAAAGTATGATAAAAGGAAGGATTGCTACTGTGGCTATGATTTGGTTGTGATGAGGCCATGGACTGAGGAGAATCTAGGTAGGAGGTTTATAGCATGTCCAGTTAGATAATAGGCGTAACACCCCGAATTTACAAAACTTAATTTATATTATTATTAGCGAAACGAGTATTAATTTGAATTTTTGCGAAAATTATTTTAATTTTGTTTAAATGTTTAAAACGATTATGAAAGAGTTTAATGTAAAATTTCAAGTTATTATTATTATTATTATTATTATTATTATTATTATTATGTTGCAAACGATTTAATTTCAAAGATTTTATTGTTCAACTAATTAAAATTAATAAGCCAAGCTAAGTAAGCTATCCACACTTAAAGCCCAATTACTTTACCCATCCATTAGTTTTGAACCCAAATGAAACCCACAAACCCATTTTCTCCAAACGCATCTCACGCCACTAGAAATGGCAATATCCAAAATGGATTAGGGTGAGTGCCATCCATCACCCGACCCATCACCCATTTATCACCTCGCTCAATCATCCATTTCTCACCTTTTCTTAAATGTCTATCATTTTATTTACATTATTATAATAATTTTCCCTTTTGAAAACTATCCACATGTTTTCATAAACTGATCTGATCTCAATTGACATGAAGCTAATTTTTAATTTGCAAATTTGATTTAACTTTTCTCGTTCATTCATCTTAAATGGATGATCACTTGGTTCACCGGAGGTGGCGGATGGATGGATACGGGTGATGGTCTTACCGGGTGACGGATGGATGGATGAGAATTGATCTATCCGTGTAATAGAACAGTGACCCACCCGACCCAAATCCCACCCCTGCCATCACTACACGCCACTCCCCTCCCTCTACTGATTCCCTTCCTCCCATTCTAGTGCTTATTTTCTCAAACCATGCGTAGACACTAAAAATTTATTAGTGTTTTACATTAAATTAAATCAATTAATTTTGAGCTAAAAATAATATCCCAATTTAATTAATTTGCCCACCTAAATAAAACCCACTCTTGGAAATTGATATAATGTGCCCATGATAGAGTTTTCTCCTTAATTACAAGCTAATTACAAGGCTTATCGAGCTCTCGGGAGTTATTTTATGCTAACTATCGTATATAGTTGTGGTTTTGTGTTTTAGTTTGAATTGTGTGTTTTAGGAGTTTTCTCCTTATTTCCGTGCCATTTGGGGGCAACCACGGCTTTTTACGAGATGTTACGAAAAGGACGTAGGTGTAATTACGAATTACGAATAGCTTTTATGCTCCAAGACCATTAAACGCGAAGAATTATAATCAAAGAAATAAAAAGCATTCAGACTACCCAAAGAAAAATGAACCGATCTAAGTGAGAAGTTGCATCTTTGATCTAACGGATATCACCCAATCCACCCATTTCCCACGAAAACGGCGAATGGTGAAAATGAATTGTTTCAACTTTATCAAAGAAATACGGCTCGATCGGCGGATGATCTAAAGGAAGCCCAAAAATTACTAAGGGGTGCTGCTTTGTTTGTGCGCCAAAAGGGAAGAGAATTCGGCTTTATGCTATTTTCGATCAAAAACTCCGATCGGGTGAAGGATCGCGGAAGGATCGGTGTGCAGCCCAAAAGCTGCTGCTACTAATTTGATAATGTTGTTTGCTGCGTGAGTAGGGCACAAAGGGGCCCACCGATATTTATGGCTGCTGCTATGCTGCGCTACTAGACAAAGGAAGTGGGTCAGCCCACTGCACGATGTTGTTGCTGTTTCTCACGCAATATAGTTGCCCCCGATGAAGTTGTGTAGACCCGATGGCCCACCCGGACCGGCAGCCAATCGGTTATGGGCCCATTTTCCGCCTATTTTGCTGTGATGCTGCTGCGTGGAGATTTGAGGGAAGTTTTTTTTACAGGACTCCACCGGCCCCGCACTCGTTGTCACGGATTTTCTATCTTTATTTCCGTTTTTAATTAGACTTCTTTGAGGGGGATTATAAATACCTTTTCCTCATTATTTTTTAGCATCTTTTATTCATCCTTTTTCTAGTTTAGACTTTAGCTTATTTCTTATTATTATGGACTTAGTTCAAACACTTAGATTAGTTTAATAGTGGATCAAACTTATTTCGATTTCAATAAAAGCTTCATGCTTTCCGTCAATCGGTATTCTTTCTTACCCTAATCTCTTATGTTATTCTTGATTGCTTAGTTTATTTATTTAATCGTTCATGATGCAATTGTTAGGGCCTCATATTAATTTTGTCGTTGTTAATTCGACCATGTCTGTATAGCTTAATTTCTATGGATTTTCAGAGGGCTCATGTTTATACCATGATTATTTGAATTACATCAGTTTCTAGGGTTTGATGAGACAGTGCCATGTGGTGATTTGTTCTTATTGAGTAATTAACGTTATTGCGCAGTTTTTTGATTACTTGAGGTTAATAATTGTTTGCACAGATCCGTTCTACTTTTAGAGGGCCAAGACACACTCAAGAATTTCGATTATGTTTGTGAACGTGCTGCATATGTCTAATTATGTGTGTTGAGACTTAACCATAGCTTGACATTGCTCTAATCTATCGATTCTCGACCTGTGCTCTGATAGTTGTTTGCTCCTTTGATTGGTATAAGTATGGTGGACTGAACTAATTCCCTAGACCTTTATTTTATAGAGTAAAAATCCTTTTTATATTGTTTTCTAAAGTTAATTATTAGTTCAGCCGGTTTCTATCTGATCTAATCCCCAGTAGCTATTTGGCTGGATATTAACTTAGAACTCCGCCCCTCTGTACCTTTGACCTCGCTTCCTTGACTACTATTGTTAGAGGACTGTAGGAATTATATTTGATTAGGTGATTACGACTAAAACCCTAACGTAAATCCCCCCTAGAAGTAGTCAATAAGCACATCATATCTGTGCCGACTGTTCAGAGAAACTCAAACACATTCGATTGAGATCCAAGCTGTGTCAGCCCCTCATTCGAATAAACCCAAACAAAAACTCAAACCCTCGTTGACGTTGACAAAACGTCACCCTACACTTAAACCCGTTGATTGGTGACAAAACGTCCTCCAACACTCAAATTTAGGTTGATGTTGACAAAACGTCATCCAACACTCAAATTCAAGTGACGTTGACAAAACGCCATCCAACACTCAAATTCAGGTTGACGTTGACAAACGCCATCCAACACTTAAGTTTAGGTTGACGCAACAAAACGTTGTCCTACACCCAAGTCAATGTCGTCATCAACTCGTGTCGACATCAAGCTGCGGAACAGAATCAGAGGACTTAGTTTATTTTATATAAACTGTAATACAGAGATTGTACCCAACACATTATCAATATAAATTTATCTTTGTTACATTATTTATTTAGACTGCGAAATTTGCTGTATACAAATTTTGGCACGCCAGGCAGACATCTCTGCTCTCATCTCTGTTTCACAAAGAAAAAAATCAACTGCTATAAGATCACTCGGTCTCAAGGAAGAACATTGCTGAGTTCACTGACAACTCTGACGCTACCCAGCGAAAGACTGTGACGCTGGGTGATTCTATTGCTGACCAGACTTCGTGGATGGCCCCTAGAAGATGAAGAAAGCTGCTGTCGCCACTGCTGCTGCAAGCCTTCGAGCTGCGACAATCCCTACCCGTCAACGCAAACCGCTAGGCAAACCGAAGCTTCGAAAAATGCCATCACGTCTTCTTCACAAAAGAGCGTGAAGGCGTTGTTCTGGCTCTCTCTAGCTTCGCAGCTGAATCTGACCAACCATCTGTTTCTCCCCTCAAATGGAAGCAAACTGGCAGCTGGCGGTCAGAGAGATTGGTCGTCCGTACTAGTCCCCCTCTTTAGCCCATTTAGGCTTGACGATGATGCTGAATCCAGTAGTGATTCCTCTGCCTCTTCACCTCTAGAGACCCCCTGACATAGAGAGATCATCTCAAATTTCTCTAAGTCATTCACTGCTGCCCTCATGGTGACTTCAACAAAAACTATTGAAGAGCAACTTGCTGAGATGAATAATCTACTCCAGAAATTGGTAAAAGATGGAGAGGAAAAGGATGCTCAAATTAAGCTTCAGAATGATCAAATCGCTACCCTGAACAAGAAGCTTGAGAAAAGTTCAATGGATGGATCATCTAAGCATAGTGGACAGTGAAAGCGGAAGCGAGAGTGATAAATTTTTGAAAGACAAGTCTCACATTCCATTGACTGCTAAACAAGTCCAAGATATGATAGCTAACGCTGTCATGGGTCAACTCGGGGAAGGTTCTCGTGGGGCCAGCGCTAGGTGAAACCTTACACCAAGAGAATCGATAGGTTGCTTATGCCTCATGGTTACCAACCCCCCAAGTTTCAGCACATTGACAGTAAAGTCCTAAACAACACGTCGCCCACTTTATAGAGACGTGCAATAATGCCAACACTATGTGCAGTTTGTTCGCTCCCTCAAAGGCATCGCCTTTAACTGGTACATTGATTTATCTCCGGAATCCATTGAAGGTTGACGAAATGGAGATAGAGTTCCAGAATAGGTTTTACAAGACTAACGTGTAGTTAGCATGATTGAGTTAACCAAAAACTCATCAATGAAAGACGAGCCGGGTATTGATTATATCAACGATGGCGCGCTCTAAGTCTAGAGTGCAAAGATCGTTTGACTGAAGTATCTGCTGTGGAGATGTGTATACAGGGAATGGACTGGGACTTACTTTATATCTCGTAAAGGTATAAAGCCTAGGATCTTTCCGAGAATTTACTCTGAGCTCATGACATGGAACTCACCATAGCCCAATAATCGTGGTAAAAGTCATACTTCTTATGAAATGAAGAAGGAAAAGAAAGATTTCCAAGAAAGGCGACAACTTCGAAAAGTTCAACTAAGGAGTCGATGTCGATCACATCCTTCAAGCCAGTCAAGATTTCTAGAAAGGCGAGCTAATCGAAGACAAAAGGAGTTCATCCTCAAGAGAGCCTAAGAAGGATAAGCCCACTTTAAAAGAATTGGGGCAAAGAAGTACCCATTCCCAGATTAGAAGCATGTCAATGCTACATGCTGCTTGAGAATAAGATCATTGAGCTTCCCGAACCTAAACGGCAAGCTGCTGACCCCAACTACTGCCGATACCATGATGGTTAGTCACCCCATCGAGAAGTGTATAACACTTAAAGAAAAAATCATGCAGCTAGCAAAGGATGGGAGAATCGAGTTGACCTTGATGAAAAGTTGAGACTAATCATGCATCCGCCGTGATAAAATCTCCATGGCAAGCTCAAATTTTGCAGTTCCGAAGTTTGGAGCCTGAGGATTGTGAAGGTGACAAGACCAAGTACTCCAATGACCAACATGTCACATGTTGAGCAAGAACTTTGGTTATCGCCCCTCAAGAAGAAGATGACGAAGGGTAGACATTGGTCAAGAAGGGATGCTAAAAGCAAACCAGGCCACAATCACAACCTTCCACCGACAAAGAAGCAACAAAGGAAGAAGGGCCCTACACTCGAAAGGGAAGAAGAAGCCAAAGAAAAGTGTCAAGACACAAGTGCTTTCCATTGATTTACTTGAACAAGAACCGATTTCGCCCCATAATCTTAGAGGAATTATTTCCCGAAGATTACTTCATTGTGGTTCACATCAACACTGGTCTCCTTTGTGGGAAATGAGCAAGAAGTAGCGGAGGACAGTGAGGAAGATAATTCTCCCACTGAAGAGAGCAAAGTGTCTTTCAAACTGACTCTTCAACATTCCGGAACTGAAATGGACCCAAAGTTTTAACTGTATTAGAGGCCCTTCCAACGCGGATGGGATGGGGGCAAATTCAAACCACCTCGAGAAATGTGTCAACAAGTGGCTCCTGCACTTCAACCCAGAATTATATGTTGACAAGATAAAAGGGGTTGAGGAACTCATTGAAAGCTCTGCTAATTTTGCATCTTGTAACTCTGCCTTAGCCTTTACAGATGAGGACCTATTGTTGGGTTCAAAACCTCACAACCGACCATTTGTTTGTCTCGGGCTACATCTTGAGCAAAGGATCAAGCATTTTAGTAGATGGAGGCTCAGCTGTCAACATCATGCCAAAAAACACTATGATTGAATTAGGGATTACAATGGAGAGTTGTCTAATAGTAGATAGTGATTCAAGGATTCGATCCTAAATAGTCAGCGTGCAATAGGCATCATACGCCTAGACCTGAGTATGGGAGAACTCACTCCATCCACCCTCTTCCAACAGATCGACACAAAGACATCATACCTTAAGATGTTGCTTAGAAGGCCTTGGCTCTATGAAAATGGTGTAGTCGCATCAACCCCCCACCAATGTCCTAAGTACTATCGTGGAGGTGAGGAAGAAAATAAATGCGGATGTTAAACCCTTTAGCAAAGCAGATTCCTACTTCGCTGATCTTAAGTTTTTTGAAGCAGTGAGCCTCAAGTGAGATGTTACCATCCCAAATTACCTCGACAGGTAAAAGGGGCGTTAAGAAAAATGAAGATGTCCCTTCATCTTCAAACGCTAGTAAGCCACCTAGTAATGCCAAGCAACAGTACATGGGAATGACGAATGAACAAAGTGTCACTCAACCTGTGAAAGACACAGGGACAACATCAAGAACTCCAGTCTTGAGATATGTTCCGAAGTCTCGTCGTAAGGAAGCGGGAGTCCCCATTCACAGGATGCCAAGATGTAAACGTTGAGCTAAACATAAAGCAAAACGGGTGGACGAGATACTCTTGAACTTTGAAGAATGAAACAATGCTTCCCTTGTCTAAGGCGACGAAAGTCAAATTTTCAAGCCTCCAATCTCAGAATCTGAGAGACAGCTAGAAGAAAATGGCTTAATAAGGGTACCTTTGAACTCTAATGCCTATAAGCCCTTGGCAAAATCTGGGTATGACTTTGAAAACCTAAGACCTTAAGGGAAAGCTAATTGAAGTAAAATCTCATGGACTTAATGACACACAGAAGAGATTACAAGAGCACGGTACTGTGGTTCAACCAACTAAATTAGGTTTGGGGTTCAAACCCAAAAGCCTATTCGGATTTCTGCACGACATAGGAAGAATATTTCTTCTGCACAGTATATTACTGCTGAGGGGCCGAAGAAAAACAAGGTGAAAATAATGCAGCTAATCCAAGGGTGTCAGTTTTTGATCGATTGCAACACCGCCCCTAAGAAGCGTGAATCCGTATTTGGAAGGCTTAGAGGGAATGGAAAGAAAGAGGGTGTGGTTTTAAAGTCATATTCCACATCAAAACCTTCTCCACCTTTAAGAAGAAAGCACAAGTTTTTGACGTCTAAAGGCGTGTCGACCTCAGGTAACCATCGACAAAGGCAATCAGTGATGAGTCACATTTGGAAAGAGGACGACAAAGTTAAAGAAGACAGTGAACTTAAGAGTGTTGTGCATACACGCATGAAGCGCACACAAGTGGTAGACATCATCGAGCATGGACCTAAACGTGAAGGGGAGGGTTGTGGTACATACCAACCAGAGTACCCGTCTGACAGAAAAAGAAGAGGAAAATTTTGAACTTGTGTCTTCAAATCATATCACGGGCCATGAAGCTCATGATAGCGACGAAGAAGTAGAGACAGACGAGGCACCCAAACCTCTCGAGGACGGGGCAAGCCACTGGATGATCTAAAAGAGTTGAACCGTAGGAACTCCAGACGAGCCACGCCCCGTCTATATTAGTGTCGTCTATCGCAAGAAGAAGAATAAGAGTACTTTAATCTGCTCTCTGAATACAAAGATGTCTTCGCATGGAGTTAAGCAGGAGATGCCTAGACTCGACCCAAAAGTCGCTGTCCACCGACTGGCCGTTAAAAAGGCATGAGCCCAAAGACGGTTCAGACCTGAAATGATTCCCGAGATTAATCTGAAGTAAACAAGCTCATTGACGCAGGGTTTATTCGTGAAGTTAAGTATCCCACATGGGTAGCAAACATTGTTCCGTGAGAAAGAAAAACGGGCGATTGCGAATCTGCGTAGATTTCCGTGACCCTAAATGAAGTTGTCTAAAAGATGATTTCCCACTACATGTGGAATAAAAATCATGATTGATGCTACTACTAGTCATGAAGCCTTTGTCCTTTATGGATTGTACTGCTGGCTACAATCAAATACCATGGCACCTGAAGATCAAGAGGCACCGCTTTTCGTACCCCAAAAGGAATATTTTGCAATGTGGTCAGACATTTGGCTTACTAAGCAGCACTGAGCTACGTATCAACGCTTAATGCAGAAGATCTTTGAAGACATGATGCACAAAATTGTGGAATGTTATGTAGATGACTTGGTGGTCAAATAAAAAAGAGGGAGCACCATTTATGCGATCTTCGTAAAGTCTTTCAAAGACTACGAGAAGTCAACTGAAAATGAACCCTCCCGCGGTGCGTTCGGCGTTACCTCAGGGAAAATTTCTAGGTTTCGTTGTCAAGCATAGAGGTATTGAAATTGACAGAGCTAAAATTAAGGCAATTCAAGAAATGCCTGAACCAAGAAACCTTAAAGAGTTGCGTGTGGTTTACAAGGACGTCTTGCATACATCAGGAGGTTTATCTCGAATCTAGCTGAGAGATGTCATCCCTTTAGTCATCTCAGCAGAAAGGATGCCCCATTTGAATGGGATGATTCATGTAAAGAAAGGCTTGAAAGCATAAAGAAGTACTTGTCTTCTCATATTGGTCTTGGGGCACCAGTAAAAGGAAAGCCTGTCATTTAGCCACTGCGGCTCCAGAGGATCCCTGGGGGCAATGTGTGCGCAAGAAATAGAAAATGGCAAAGAAACGGCACTTTACTACTAGGTTGAACCTTAGTGGTGCCGGCTGATTCTCACCCATGGAAAAAAATTTGTCTTACTTTGGTCTTTGCAATTCAAAAGTTAGGCATTACATGTGCTCATACAGTCCGTGTCATCTCAAAAGCAGCCCAATAAAGTACATCCTTTCAAAGCCAGTATTGTCTGGAAGACTTGCGTAGTGGCCATGCTTATGAAATAATATGACATCGTGTATGTCCTCAAAAGGCTGTCAAAGGACAAGAATGCCGACTTCTTTGCAGATCATCCAGTGCCAGCGGAGCGGGAACTTTTCAGATGACTTGCCAGGCGAATATTTATTTTTCATTTACATCCTCCCGCCTTCGCAAATGTACTCGACGGTGCTGCTCGTCAGACGGCGCGGGGCAGGAGTTGTCTTCATATCCAAAGCAAAAGCATGTACTGACTTACTCTTTCGTGTTAACTCAATTATGCACAAATCATATGGCTGAGTATTAAGCGCTCACACTAGGTCTACAAATGGCAAAATGAAATTGGACTCAAAGACTTAGACATTTATGTAGACTCGGAGTTGGTTCTAAAGCAACTTTCGAGGGAATATGAAGGTTAAAAAAGAAGATCTTGTCCCTTACCTCGAAACAAGCATTAAAGGTACTCGACAAACTCGATACCTTGAAGTTAAAGCATGTCCTAAGGAGCTGCCAACAAAATGGCTGACGCACTTGCTGGGCTCACTTCCACCTTGGCACTGGGGGCAGAGGACACTACAGTATTACCCGTTTGCAAACGCTGGGTTGTTACTCCAGATGAAGATGATATGGAAGAAGTCTGGATTGCCGCCTCGGTACGAAGAGGATATTGAAAAGGATGTTGAAGAGGTTGACATCATATCCGTCTATCAAATTGACAAGAATTGACGTCAACCAATTATTGATTATTTGGCTCATGAAAAGCATGCCAGTGATGGAAAGCACAGAATGGAGATTCGTCGTCGAGCCCCACGTCATCATTATAAGGGAACACTGTACCGCCGATCCATTCATGGACTATGGTTGAGATGTCTAGGAGATGAAGAAGCAAAGCAAAACAATAGAGGAAGTTCACTCTAGGGTATGTGGTGCTCACCAGTCAGGTCCAAAATTACATGACCGAATAAAAGGATGGGCTATTGCCCGCCTGTTATGGTCTAGGACAGCATGGATTATGCAAGAAAATGTGAGGCTTGTCAATTTATGCTAACTTCATACATCAACCTCCAGAGCCCTTAAAACCACTGTGGCATCCTGACCCCTTTGAAGCATGGGGACTTGATGTAGTTGGTCCAATCACGCCAAAATCGTCATCGGGACTACGACATACATCTTGGCAGCTACAGATTACTTTTTTAAATGGGCAGAAGCGATCCTCTTCGGGAGGTCAAAAAGGAGAATGTTACCACTATTAGTACTCACATTATATACAGGTAAGGAGCACCCCGACGAATTATCACCGACAAATGAAGCCATTCTACAATAAGTTGATGAAAAATTTATGTGAGAAGTTCAAGTTCACTCACCCTAAGTCATCGCTGCACTATGCACCTGCAAAGGCGGCCGAAGCTTTCAACAAGACGTTGTGCAAGTTGTTGAGCAAAGGTGCCAAATCCAAGCGTGAGTGGCATTGAAAAAATACGGGAAGCTCTCTGGGCATACAAC
Source organism: Patellifolia procumbens (assembly GCA_947645195.1). NCBI lineage: Eukaryota > Viridiplantae > Streptophyta > Magnoliopsida > Caryophyllales > Amaranthaceae > Patellifolia > Patellifolia procumbens. The sequence goes on along the minus strand of CANSGD010000165.1, from coordinate 754,628 downwards.
AACATACAAATCAAGAACAAAGTCAACCTAGCGTTAGTGTACGGGTGGAGGATGTTTTCCCCTAGAACTTCAAATCCCCATTACGAATACTGCCATACAAGAAGGTTTGACAAGTGATGAAAATGATGGGCCTTCGACTGGCCGAGTTAACGCACGTGAAAAAGGATTCAAGACAACAAAAATCGGAGTGTTACCAGGCCCGTCTGTCGCGCGCCTTCAACAAGAAAGTGAACTGTCCTTTCAAGTTGGAGATATGGTTCTAGTCGTAAGAAGACTGCATCATTACTTCCGACCAAAACAGGAGTAAATTCGACTTCAAAGCGGGACGGTCCTTACGTGGTACAAGAGGTCTACACTACTGGAGCCTACAAAATTGCCGACAGCTCAAGGATTACGTGTAGGACCTATCAATGGCAAGTTCCTGAAGAGATATTATTCTTAGAGTTGTAAGCTAATGTAAGCTCTAGCTAAGAGGGTAAACTGCTCATGCTTACAAGAAAAAGGTTTTGCATCACCTGAACTACGTGGCTTGATCTTGCAATGTCATTTGATAATCATTTTGCAAGTACGGAGCAGCTTGAAAAAAAAAATTTCAAGTGCAGCCACCACCACAAAAAAAAAGACCAAAAAAATAAAAATTCTCAATTGTAATACTCCTGGCCCGCAAGTAGGGATGCAACGGGTGGGACTCGACTCGGAGGTAGCAAACTCCATCTTCGGTCCGGAATATAAACGAAGACTATATTCACCTCCGGTCCGAACTCCGAGTCCGTTTAACAAGGTCTCACTCCGGTCCGGTGAGTGTCTGTAGGACCTCCGAGTCCGACTCCGAAATCCGAGTCCGTTTGCGAGTAGACTCCACGGACCTCCGAGACCCTTTACGTTTTCCCTTTTTTAGTGATTAATGATTATGGCTATTTTCAATTTTAATATGATTACTTTATTGGGTTGTAAAGAACAAATAAGGCATGTCAACACTAAATTTCTGGATGTAACCTTTTTCCAAATCATTGATAAATACCAAATTACAGTTTTTAAAAAAATTGTCTTCGTTAATACCAAAACATTATCTTCAAAGTTATGAAATCCTAATTGAGCAACATCAAATGTCTTAACTCTTGGAGTTCTCAAACATAACATAACAACCAACCAACCAACAACATTGTCTCTCGAAAATAAATCAAGTTGCAATATTACATCAAAATACAATCATAAAAACAAGAGTTTCCAACAATTTAACTTTCAATGATCTTGATGTCCAAATAGATCCACTTTGAAGCCTACAACAACAATAAATAATAACAATAGTTAGAAAGAATCTAATCAACTTAAAAATTATATTTGCATGTAAACTTACATTAATTTAATACTTCTTCTTTAGTCTCCACATCTTCATCCTCAAAAATAGATGCACATTGAAGATTATCACCCTTGTGTTATCTAAAACAAAAACAATATTATTAAAAAAAACACATAACAATATAATAGTTGAACATCCAAAAAGCTAGACCAATTACCTTTAAATTGAGGAAGCCTCCAACTTTGAAGACCCATTAATGCGTCCACAGTTAAAGTGTATTTGAACTCATATTTATTCTCCATCCCTTTCGAAGCATTTTTCACCCTTTAACATTATAAATTCAGCAAGCAAACCGACGAACACAACAAATAACATTATAAATTCAGCTAACTAAACAGATTCGAGTAACAATAGACGTATTACAACACAATAATGAGATAATTAAACAGAATTCCAATAACAATCTCAAATTAATTTAATAGCAATAATATCATAGATTAAATCATTACCATCAAACAAATACTAATGCATCCTAAATTCCTAACAGCTCCGAAATCGAAGCCTATTTATCTCCTTTTAATACAAAAGTTAGAAAAATGACGGCAATAACATCAGAAGATAAATCTTAACAATTCAGTAATAGCAATTACGATGAACAAAAAAGTTGGAGTAAATGCGAATTAGGACTGAAAAGAGAGAGAATAAATCAATGGAAAACAAATTAAACGAAGAAGAAGGCATACAGAAATGAGTTCACTGTGTATAAACAGTTAATTGCTAAAATTAAAGATGGGAGAGCACGATAAATGTTACCTGTTTGTGGGCAGTGATTATCCGGAAGCAGACAAGCAGCAAGGAACGGCGGGAAGAATGACCGACGAGGCTGAAACCAGCAAGCACCGACGAACACCGTAAGGGACGGCGACTGACTGAAATCGACGAGCAGCAGCGAGCGACGACGGCTGAGTGAAACCGACAAGCAGCAGCAAGGAAAGGCGGCAGACCTAGGCTAGGGTTTCTTTGTGGCCCTTGTGGGAGATGACAGTGAAGCCTTCAAGAGAACCAGAGAGGCAGTAAGGTGGCTGGCAGTGGGAAATGAGAGTGAAATGTTTAGGGACCTAGGCTAGGGTTTCATTTCAGCCCAATACAATTGCCCATTATTTTAAAAAAAGTTTTTAAATTCAATGGTAAAGTAAAACTTAATAAAAGGGCCGGACGGAGTTGGGCCGGAGTTGGGCTCGGACTTTTTTTATGGATCAGACTCGGATCGGACTCGGTCGGAGTAATCACAAGGTCCAAATCCGGTCCAACTCCTATTAGAATTCGAACATTTTTTCTCTGATTCGGATTCGGATTTTTTCCTAGAGGACTCGAATCGAACTTTTTCCTTCGGATCGAATCGGATTCGGATCGGATCCGGATTGAATTGCCATCCTTACCCGCAAGAGTATAAACTATGAACGGCGAAACAAAACAATAATTGTAATACTCCTGGCCCGCAAGAGTATAAACTGTGAACGAAGAAACAAAAAAAAACATTGTAATCTCCTGGCCCACAAGAGTATAAACTGTGAACGAAACAAAACAATAATTGTAGTACTCCTGGCCGCAGGTATAAACTGTGAACGGCGAAAAAATAAAAAAAATAAAATCATTGTAATAATACTGGCCCGCAAGAGTATAAATTGTGAACGGTGAAACAAAAAAAAGTCATTGTGAAACTCTTGGTCTGCATGAATGTTAAATGAGAATGCCACATACAATAACATAAGCAATATTGTTTGTCAAATTGGTTGAACAAGTATCGAAACAAATTGGTTGAGCAAGCAAATAATTACCTAATGTACACAAAAAGGGGGGTTAGGCCACATACCTTAAGCAAATGGAAGCAAATTCCAAGATCAGATGGGTTGCAAGGATCATCTGAAGGTGCCAGGTTCACAGTGCACACACGATGACCTGACGCCTCTGATTGGCTCACATGTGTATTCACGAATGGCCAATCACGACGAAGTCCCCTTCTTCATGTCTTCGTAAGGACCATCTGAAGATGACAGGTTCACAGTGCACGCACGATGACCTGCCACCTCGATTGGCTCACATGTGCATTCACGAATGGTCGATCACGATGAAGTCCCCTCCTCAAGTCTTCATAAGGACCATCTAAAGATGTCAGGTTCACAGTGCGCACACGATGACCTGACACCTCTGATCGGCTCCCATGTGTACTCACGAATGGCCAATCATGATAGAGTCCCCTCTTCAAGTCTTCATAAGGACCATCTGAAGGTGCCAGGTTCACAGTGCACGCACGATGACCTGACACCTCTGATTGGCTCACATGTATTCACGAATGGCCAATCACGATGAAGTCCCCTCTTCAAGTCTTCATAAGGACCATCTGAAGATGCCAGGTTCACAGTGCACACACAATGACCTGACACCTCTGATTGGCTCGCATGTGTATTCACGAATGGCCAATCACGATGGGTTCCCATGACTTTTCTCACATCCTACAAAACAACATGAAGCAAAACAAAACAAAAATATGCAATCCGTGAAAATGGGGGCATTTGACTAGATAAAAGCCAAAACTAGCGAGACATACTCAAACTGTGTCCTGTCAAATTTTATGCGTTAATGGCGAGAGGTCAAATACTCAAAATTCATTCACTGCAAAAAAAGGGATTGAATTTTGTGCATAATTTCTCAAATATTATTGTAGCATTATAGCCCAATTCACAAAGCATGAAGTTAGTGTATTGCTTAAAGTAAGAGACTCCTCAACTGCTGTAATATCATTATGAACAAAAAAAGAGGTTTATTGTTTTCGGTCAATTTATCATCTTTTCTGTGATAAACTCCGTTCGACTCCCATTTATTAAAAAAAAAATAATAACAAAAAAAATCTTGTTAGAAAAGGAGGCATGCGAAAGAAGAAAAAAAGAGCGAGGTTCGTCGACACGATCATCTGATTTGGATCAATGGATGCGAACGTCATACATGGCCGTAGCATCATCTCTGATTTTTGAATGCGAAGAGCACTATATGGGAGATGGGGAATTGAGTCAACTAAATCTAAACCTACATGTAAATGATTAAAGCACTCATATATCAGGAAGTTCGTAGTGCGGTGTTAGTAATACACTTTGTTGATCAAATTGGCAATGTGAATGTGAATACCACAAAACGAATAAGAAGAAAAAGAAAGGTAAAGCAGGAGCTTTACAAAAGGAAAAAGACGGAGCCAAACATAAAAAGAAAAGAAAAAAAGGAGAAAGAATATGCACTACGAATCATTGATATTGATTAGTGGTGATGATGCTGATGCATCAATCAAAGACAATGGGATACCAGATTAATGAAGCAATAAAAAGAAATAAAGTAGATATTAACTTCCCGATATTTCCAGCAGCGGCAAGTAAGCAAGGCAAGCAAGATTGTTAGGATTGTGGGATTATCTTGTGTACTTATACAAGATATATCATGTTTAGCCCGTAACACAAAATAGGTTAAAAGATAGATTTTCTTCTTTAATCTGCTACAAGCAACAAACCTAAGACTAATATGATTAAGTTTTTTAGGATCCAAGACTTGTTAGAGTTATACTCAGTATATAACTCTTTCAACAAAAATCCCAAGTCAAAAATCAAATTCGTCGAGACCCCATCACAATCAAACACCCCGCAACGTGTATGTGACATAGTCTCGAGGGGCAATTTGTAGACACTATAAATTTTTTAGTATTTTACATTAAAATTAAATCAATTAATTTTGAGCGAAAAGAAATAATAGCCCAATTTAATTAATTTGCCCACCTAAATAAAACCCAATTTAAATAAACATAATTTGGGTTGTAAAATACTTGGGTCCTTCCATATTACTAGCCCAAAACAGATGGTTAAATGGACAAGGCAAAAAGACTACTAAGTCATAAACAGGGCCCAAGCCTACGCCACCAAAAGTCCATAAGGGTTTCCATCCCCTATAAATAGACCTCTCCACCTTCAGTTTCGGGGTCGGAAAATCATTATTTTCAAGAGCTCCCAAATTTCTCTTGGAAATCCTCTCTAGAAGTAGTCAATAAGCACATCATATTCGTGCCGACTGTTCAGAGAAACTCAAACACATTTGATTGAGATTTAAGCTGTGTCAGCCCTCATTCGAATAAACCCAAACAAAAACTCAAACTCAGGTTGACGTTGACAAACACGTCACCCTACACCCAAACTCAGGTTGACGTTGTCAAAACGTCATCCAACACTCAAATTCAGGTTGACGTTGACAAAACGTCATCCAACACTCAAATTCAGGTTGACGTTGACAAAACGTCATCCAACACTCAAATTCAGGTTGACGTTGACAAAACGCCATCCAACACTTAAGTTTAGGTTGACGTTAACAAAACGTTGTCCTACACCCAAGTCAAGGTCGTCATCAATACGTGTCGACATCAAGCTGCGGAACAGAATCAGAGGACTTAGTTTATTTTATATAAACTGTAATACAGAGATTGTACCCAACATTATCAATATAAATTTATCTTTGTTACATTATTTCTTGGTTTATTTATATATTTAGATTGCGAAATTTGCTGTATACACCATGGTAAAGCTTCATCCATGGTTTCAACTCAAAACCAGCAAAGTGCACCCAGTTTAGAGCTTCTAGAAGGCTCAACAATGGCTATAAATAGCCATGTTCAGTAGCCCAAACACCAAGCAACAACATCAGTTCTTCTTCCTCATCCTTCTTTTTCTGTTTTCCTCCATTAATGGTAAGCTTTAAGAGCTTCACCAACCTTCTTTAACCTTCTATGGTTGTTGTCCTAATACACCACCACAACTACCACTGAAGAAATATGTCCTTAGACAATTTCATGCAATTACTAAATATAAATGGGATTGTATTTATGGAGATAATGTAGTTAATTATTTTAGTAACCGTATTTGCTTGCTAGAGAATAAATTACGGTTAGTAGACAAATTAGTTTGGGCTACAACTAATATAATTAATCCTATAAGGTCACACTAAGTAACACTGATGAATAAATAAATTATAAGCCCATAAAGGCTTATAAGGGCCGGCCACTATTAGGGTGATTAGGGTTTTAGTTTGTTCCTTTTCTCTTAACCTAATCTCTGTCTATTATATATAGATATAACAAGAAGAGAGATAGAGCAATTCAGTTAGTCAGTAACTTGACACAAAAAAGAGAAAAGAGAAACCCTTTCTCCCTCTTTAGTCTAGGCGCCTATCCCATCAAAAGTAAGAGAGTGAATAGTTCATACTCTTCCGTTCTTGCAGACGTGGGTATTAATCGGTGTTCGTGGACTAGTAGAGGAATTACAATTGTAGTTCTTTATCTCTAAAGTAACCAGATCTGCAATAATACTTTGCAGTATTCAAACCCTACATACCTGTTCAAGTCGTGAATAAAAGGTTTGTGTATTCTCTATTCTATGTATCGATTCATATATTGTTATGCATGCGATTCTGTTATAGATGTTAGGAAATTGTTTCCTGAAATTCCGCTATTCGCATCTATGAATTCCAACAGTGGTATCAGTTTTAGCCTCTTGTATAATTTTATATGATCAAGTTCATAATTTTAATTCAATTCAGGGAAGATTTTTAATATGTGTTAATTTGCAAGATTAATATATTGATATTAATAAATTGAAAAGCATAAAATTATGAATTTTATGTTAATATAATTGCCCAAATATTAAATGTTTTGATTTGTTTTACAAAAATAAAATCGAAAATATTTAAAAAGAAGAAAATTTCGTTTTTTTTTAGACCTAAGGTAAGGGCGAAAATTTGGTTCCAAAATTCAACAATTCAATGAGTTTATTTTGTGAAATTGAATTAGGGCTTTGATTTGTTTTGATTTGAATTGAAAATTGATGTATTTAATTGTGATTTTCGTTTGAAATCAAATAGTTTGATTCGAAACAATCAAAAACCCTAATTTTTCCCCAATTCGTTTTATGGTTAAATTTCTGCAATTGAGTTGTACTTTGTTAACCAAATTGTGTTTATAAGCTTATTGTAAGTTTAAATCACAAAAACAAAAGTGAAATTTGTTGTTTTGAGTCAAAAATCACTCGATATTTGGATTGAAAACAACCCAGAATTTTCAAAAATTATTCCGAAAATCTGGGCTACTCCTTGCTTTTCCGGCGAGTATGGCGGCGCAAACCAGTTGCACCACTTGACCGGCGTCAATCCGGGGAGCCAGGACCATCTTTCCGGCGAGTCGCACGCCTGACTGCAGCCCTGTATTAGAGCGTCATGCGTGTCTGCGAGAAGCCGCAGCCTCTGTGCTGTCTTTTTCGCGGGCCAGCAGTTGGGCTGGGCTGTGGGCCACAGGCCGGGCCTAGCTCAGTCCATCTTATTTTTATTTTTTTTTATGTTTTGTTTTTGATCAATGGTAATTGAAATTCTGTTTTATGATTACTTTGGGCAAAATTCATATATTTTCAATTATGCAAATTAATATTAATGGAGATTAATATCATATTAAAGTTGTAATCGAATTAAAAGAATGAAAGTTTCCTTATTAGTTATATTCTTAAATTTGTTAAGATGGCTAATTTTAGGAAAATTATTAATTCGATTAATATTTCCTAAATATTTTTCTAACTTAAAGTTGTTAAGTTTTAAAAATTATAATGGAAAGTTTTATTTGCTCATTAATCGTTAATGGAGTAAATAAATTTTGTATTTATATAATTGTGTTATTTTTTACTTGCATTTTATTTTCTAAATAAATGCGTGTATGTTTTATATATTTTGGAAATATTTGTTATTTACCCATTAAACGTTAATGGAGTAAATAAGTTATGATTTATAATATGATGATATTATATTTCTTTCATGGGTGCATATAATATGTCTGATATTATATTGCGTCGATATTTTTTATAATATGATGATATTATAATTTTGCTTAGATATATATTATAATATGTTTGATATTATATTTGCACAATCGTGACTGGTATGGCCCAAACTAGGATAGAAAATACGATCTGTGCATCGTTATGTATTTTTGTAATTAAAATACGATCTGCGTATCGTTTGTATTTTTGTAATTTAAATTCTTTGCTTAGAATAATTTAAATGAAGATCAAGATTGAAGTTCCGTGGAGAATCAAGGATGGAGATCCAAGAAAGTCCCAAGGGAGGATTCATGAAGATTAGATTTTCTAGGTTTAGGGGGCCATACTAGGATCGCGTTTTAAGTTCTTCTTTGATTGCTTATGCATTTAATTTCTTTTAAATGCTCGCTCAAGTTTATGTGTGGTTATTTATATAATGTGTTCACCTTTTAATATAACCAACATAATAAACTTGAGTCCCCAAGGGTGATATTGAGTTTAAATGCTTTTCCAAACAACACCTATAAAGCCTTAGATCATGAGTAATAGGTTCTGCCAAAGCAGGGTGTTGCTCATAATTCCGAGGATAGTAGGGTAGGTTTTTTGAAACTTACATGTTAATGTTTGGTTTGACTCAACAAAATCATCAAAAGATAAAGTTTTGGGTTTTGAAGCAGTGAGATAGGAGTTTATAAAGAGTTATTAACCTATCTACCAAGAATTATAAATTGTTATAATTAGTAAAGTGGTTTACTTACCTCAATCACTATCTTTAAAGGCAGGGCCAAAGTCCGTTTAATTTTAGTGGGAGGGGATCTTGGTTATTTCTTTATTCAATATGGGGTTTTATATTTTGAATAAAGTATTAATAGTTGTTTAAACTTGTTTAAATAACCAACGTTGATAAACTTTTTTGATTGAATGCTTGTTTACTATTTTTTTAGTCATGTCTAACAACAACAACAACCACTCTGGCTATAATTTGCGCTTTATTTTTGCAAAAGAAAAACCCAACCAAGAGAACTTCCTAGACTGGGAGAGAAATCTGAGAATAGTTCTCAGAAATGAAAGGAGAGAAACTGTTCTTGAAACTCCTATTCCTGAACTTCCCGAGAATTCTCGCCAAGCTGATAGGATAGCTAGGCAAATACTCATAAACAAATCTGTGCCTGTCACATGTTTGATGCTTGCATGTATGGAACCTGACTTTCAAAAACGTTTTGAAGGAATGGATGCCTATACAATAATCCAACAGTTGCGAACCTTTTTTCAAAAGCATCCTAGGTTGGAGAGGTTCTAAAGTGAACCGCAAGCTTCTTGAGTGTAAAATGGAGAAAGGGAAATCAGTTGGTCCCCACGTGTTCAAAATGATTAGTCATTTTGAGCACATGACCAAGTTGGGATTTTCCTATCCCAAAGAGATAACAATTGATATGATCATCAATTCACTCACTGATGCATATAAGAACTTTAGTTTGAACTTCTATATGCAAGGAGGGGAAATGACCATACAAGAGTTGCATGGTATACTGATTCAGGCTGAAAGGAGCTTGCCTACTGAGCCCATAAAAGAGCATAAGGATGTTTTGATGGTGCAAAAGGGCAAGGGGCTCAAGAAGCACGGAGTTTCGTCTAAGAAGGGTAAGGGCAAAGGCAAACAAGTTGCTGAGCCCAACACTTCTGAGGAGCCAAAGGCAACACCTAAAGCCATAGTAGCAATACATGAGTGCTACTATTGTCACAAGGTGGGTAATAGGAAGAGGAACTGCCCTAAGTATCTGGAGTACAAGAAGACTAGAGCTTCTTCTTCAGATATCTATGTTATAGAGATAACTTAAACTACTTTTGCATCATGGGTATTTGATACTAGATGTAGTTCTCACATTATCTGTAGTGTGCAATATCTAAAAGAAGTAGGAGACACGCTTATGGGAGAGGTAGAATTGCAAGTTGGCAATGGAGCTCGAGTTGCCGCCTAGGCAGTGGGAGTCTTCAGTCTATCTTTACTTTATGGATTTGTTTTGAGACTCAATAATTGTTGTTATGTTTTAAAATATTACTAAGAACACTATTTCAGTTTCTGTTTTGGATTCTGAAGTTTTCTCATTCACAATAAAGAAGAATTGTTTTTCTGCTTATTTGAATGATATGTTTCGTATCTCTACTAAGTTATCAAATGGTTTGTATGTTCTACAAACACACATCTATAAAAACAGCGAGAAACATAAGTCAAATGAATTAAACCCAATACACCTATGACATTGTCGATTAGACTACATAAATACAAAACAAATTGAGAAATACATAAAGATGGAGTTCTCAAATCATTTGATTTTGAATCATCTGATGTGTGAGTTTTGCTTAATGGGAGAAATGACAAAGTCTCTTTTCACTAGTTCGAGTGAAAGGGCCAATGACCTCTTCGCCCTCATACATACGGATGTGTATGGACCTAAGAATACATTGGCTAGGGGAGGGTAAGTTACTTAATTACTTTTACTGATGATGTAAGCACATATTGATATGTTTACCTCACGCGGCATAAGTTGGAGGCCTTTGAAAAATTCAAAGAATTCCAAAATGAAGTACAAAACCGACTTGGCAAGAAGATTAAATCTTTATGATCTGGTCATGGAGGGGATATCTGAGTCAAAAGTTCGGTGATCATTTGAAAGATTGTGGAATATTTTCACAATCAACTTCAATAGGAAATTCCACAATTCAGTGGTGTTTCCGAGAGAAGGAATCGCACCCCTATTAGATATGGTACGATCCATGATGAGTCTTGCTGATCTCTCTATATCTCTTTTGGGATTTTCTCTTGATACAATTGCGCTTACACTCAATAGGACTCCATCCAAAGCAGTAGATTAGACTCCATATGAGATATGGTCAGAACCGTTCCTAAAATGTCTTTTCTAAGGGTTTAGGGTGTGAAGTTTATGTAAACGGTTTAATATCTGATAAATTAGCACCCAAATCTAAAAAGTGTTTCTTTGTGGGATATCCCAAAGAGACCTAGGGATATTTTTTTACCACCGTAGCGAAAACAAAGTGTTTGTTGCTCGCTATGGTGTCTTCCTTGAAAATAAGTTTATTTCCAAGAAGACAAGTGGGAGAAATGTATATATCTCGAAGAAATTCTAGATGAGCAACAAATGGGTGAGGTTAACACCTCATTAGAGGCGGCCCAGCATGAAAATGTTGGAGGGGTAGTGAATCCTATCCACGAACGTCCTACCGTCCCACTTGGATCGAATCCATGCGAAGCTTCCGAGTCTAACGACCGAGATTCTTCTTCTGTTGTTCCCCTACGTAGATCTCGTCGGATCACCATTCCATCAAGAAAATATGTTGATTTTCTTTCGACGGAAAGTTCTAAAATAACGATTTTTAGTAAGTTGTGAGCCTATCAGCTACAAAGATGCTTTGGAGGGCCAGGACTCCTAGAAATGGCGTGAAGCCATGAGATCCGAAATGGAATCTATGTCTGAAAATCAAGTATGGGACTTGGTTGATTTGCCTGATGGCGTGAGACCCATTGGAAGCAAATGGATTTTCATTTTGAAAACAGACAAAGACGAAAACATTAGTGTTTTCAATGCTACGATAGTGGCAAAAGGTTTCCGTCATATTCATGGTATAAACTATGAATATGACCTTTCCCCAGTAGCCATCCATTAGGATAATCCTTGCAATTGCCGCATTTCATGCATATGAAATACGACAAATGGATGTAAAAATCGCTTTCTTGAACGGGTTCTTGAAAGAGGATGTGTATATGACACGACCTCAAGGCTTTGAACATCCAACAAATTCAGGGAAGGTATGCAAGATTAAGAAATCCATTTATGGATTGAATCAAGCATACAGGTGAGAATCTCGGATTTGATTAGGCAATCAAAAGTTTGTTTTCCTCATAAATGAAGAGAAATCTTGTGTATACAAGAAATTGAGTGGGAGTAATATAACAATTTTAGTCTTGTATGTGGAAGACATACTTCTCATAGGAAATGATAAGTCGTGCTTGAGTCAGTCAAAGGATGGCTTAAAAATCGTTTATCTATGAAAGACTTAGGAGAGGCGAGTATATTTGGGAATAAAGATCTATAGAGATAGATCTAAAAAGGCTGATTGAACTTAGTCAAGAACTAATATAGATAAGGTTCTTGCTAGCTTCAAGCTGGAAAACTCTAAGAGATTTCAATCCCATGAAACATGGCATATCACTTGGCAAGACTCCGTGTCCTTCGACACCTAATGAAGTCAAGAGATTGAGTAATGTTCCCTATGCTTCTGCATTAGGTTCCATTATGTATGCATGCTATGCTTTGCACTCAACCAGATGTTGCCTATACTACGAGTAAATGCAACATATACCAGTCTTATCCAAGTTACACGCACTAGATGAGTGCAAAGAATATCCTTATGTACTTACGAAGAACTGAGGATCATTGATTGGTATATGTTTGTTGTTAATGATAGGCATATCCGAATTACCAAAGTGACAAAGATGATTTCCGATCTCCATCTGGTTTCATTCTTTGTCCCAATGGAGAAGTTATAAGCTGTAAGAGTTCTATACAGAATAAGCAAGATTCATATTGATGAGAATGTGGGAGATCCGCAGACTAAACCTGTTGCTCGACCTAAGCATGAAGGTCATACTAGGTCTATGGGCTTAAGCATATAAAAGAATGGCTTTATAATGCTTACTTTATGTTTGCATTTGTAAAGACATTGATTATGCTTGGAATTGTTTATCAATAAAAATCTACATTCTTATTTAATTTGTTTAGTATTAAATAAGATGTCCAAATAAATTGTGTTTTGAAATAGGATCATCATAAACGTTGTGATGAATGGAACCCTATATAGTGAACAAAAACCACAGTTTATAATATGTCCCTAGTCTAAGGCACTGAATTGGACATAAGTGACTTGTTAAAAGACTAGCATAATGTTAATTGATAGCGCAGTTCCTTGGGCTATAGAGACATAGGGATGTCAAATTAACAAATATGGATGTATGATTGATACATTGAGACTTGACTAATTAGATTCTAATAGTAGAATCGGAATGTCTATATTTAATAGATTCCTTGGACATGGTATGTCTTAATAACCATGATATGATTAGTTTAGCTTTGACATTGTTAAACACCGTGCCGTAAAAGGAGGTTATAAAGGCAATGCTCAGGTTGGCTAAGAATTGAGTGGGAGTTATGGTCATACAAGATTGAATAAGTCCTCCTATTTGATAGGAATGGTGCCTGGGCCTCTTGATGAGGGAGAATTGTAAAAACGCATGGCCATGCTAAAATGAGATTAAAGAGTTGATCTTCAGTTGAACAATTCAACCTCGGTGATCAAGAAACATATTTGAGTATATAACATCGTGTTATCAAATTTGGCATTAAGAGACTTAAGGAATTTAATATTGCGTACTTGTCTTACGGACAAGTGGGAGATTGAAGGAATATGTCCTTAGACAATTTTCGCAATTACTAAATATAAATGGGATTGTATTTATGGAGATAATATAGTTAATTATTTTAGTAACCGTATTTGCTTGCTAGAGAATAAATTACGGTTAGTAGACAAATTGATTTGGGCTACAACTAATATAATTAATCCTATAAGGTCACACTAAGTAACACTGATTAATAAATAAATTATAAGCCCATAAAGGCTTATAAGGGCCGGCCACTATTAGGGTGATTAGGGTTTTAGTTTGTTCCTTTTCTCTTAACCTAATCTCTGTCTATTATATATAGATATAACAAGAAGAGATAGAGCAATTCAGTTAGTCAGTAACTTGACACAAAAGAGAGAAAGAAAACCCTTCTCCCTCTTTAGTCTAGGCGCCTATCCCATCAAAAGTAAGAGAGTGAATAGTTCATACTCTTCCGTTCTAGCAGACGTGGGTATTAATCGGTGTTCGTGGACTAAGTAGAGGAATTACAATTGTAGTTCTTTATCTCTAAAGTAACCAGATCTGCAATAATACTTTGCAGTATTCAAACCCTACATACCTGTTCAAGTCGTGAATAAAAGGTTTGTGTATTCTCTATTCTATGTATCGATTCATATATTGTTATGCATGCGATTCTGTTATAGATGTTAGGAAATTGTTTCCCGAAATTCCGCTATTCGCATCTATGAATTCCAACAACCACCACATCCTCGCCCACGAACTCCCCCGACTTCCCCCTGTTTTTCTCTCGCTCCGGCATCCTCTGCCTCCCTCTCCTCTCTCACGCTGCTTCCAGGCAGCACCACCACAATAACTCCCTGCTGCCACGAACACCGCCAGCCCGACCACCACAATCTCCTCCTTCCACTCGCCTCTTCCTCATGCAGCGCCATAACAAGCCCCCCCCTGTTTTCAGACTCTTCCGCTGCACGTCCCCCTGTTCGCTGCTAGCACCGCATCGTCGCCCGTTGCCGCAACTCCGCCACCTCTAGCCTCTGCCGCCACCTTTTCGGCGCTGCAGCCACCAGAAACCTCCATCTCCCCTGCAGCCTTCTCCTCCCTCTTCCCTTTCCTGTTTCTACGTTGCCAAGAAACTGATTTCTTGTCAGTTTCGAAAATATTCAAAGCCAAACTTTGACTCTCACAAGGTATAAAACTCATTTTTGCCGTTTTAATTATTGAAAGCCCAATTAAAGTAATCATTTTAAGAAGTATTACTCATGTTTTTAGAAATACATAAATATATATTTAATATCTTTAAAGCTTATGAAAATATCTCACTAAGATTAAATATAAGTTTTATGAATTTTTATAGAATTTTTTTAGGAAATCATTTAAACAATTATTGTTTTGGAATATGAGATTTAATTATAAGCTATGAATGTTTCAAGTAGTGTTTCTGGTTAAGATTTTCGAAAGGGTGGGATTAGTTATAATTAGTCGAGTGAAGTCTAATGGACTATTCTCATTGGGTTACATGACATGTATGGAGAGATAAACAAAGGCGAAAGGATGTCGTTCTTGAAGGAATGACGATATTTTGATTAGACAGCTGAGGTAACCTTTATGTCCAGCATTGTATGTATGCCCGTATGTGGATGTTTATAAAAGTATGATTATTTATATGAACGATGATTACGAAATATGAAAGTGACGGTAACCTTTATGTCCAGCATTAGTGTACATGCCCGTATATGAAAACGTGATTTGAAATGTGGTTATATGATCCTTCGAATTATGAAATATGGGATTTATATTATGCATGATACTCTGGGAAGTTATCGAATATATATTTATACACATCATGATATGAATTGTTCAATTTAAATATAGGTTTAAGTAAGGTATGGAAATTCATGAGATATTGTTCATGTTACATGCTCATTTTAGTAAAACCGTGTTCATGTAGTTTATGTAATTTATAGTTACGACCCATGCCTGATCATCATGCGAATATGAGTAAATTTTGTTTGATCATTATTTGTAATATAAATTTTGGAATTGTCAATATTTTATTATATATATGCTCATGGAAATGTATTATTCAAGTTTACTTAATTATCTAATATTACAAGTGTGGAAATAAATGATTTCTTTAATGATGACTTACGTTGAATTAATGTCTTAAAATAAGTATGCTTTTTTATAAAGTACTATTTATAATTATGAGTAATAGAACTTTATCTGTTAATGTGAATTACACGATCTAAATAATACCTTTTAATATATGAAATAAAGTATGGTAATTTTATAAATGTTTAATAATGGACAATATAATAAAATAGGTTTTCATGTAATAAGTAGTGTTTCTTACCTATATAAGTATGGTTATTCATTTAATGAATGACGAATATTAGTTGGAAGAATTAATTGTGGAATTATGAAATCTATATTATCTTCTTATCGTTAAACTATATTGATGAGATTATGTAAAGTTTACTGAATTACTATACGTCGTAAAATATATGAAAGCATGAATTTTAAGTGAGAAGTACTTTTCTTAATTATAAAACGATATTATATTATGAATTATGAAGTTA
Organism: Patellifolia procumbens; assembly: GCA_947645195.1. Classification (NCBI taxonomy): domain Eukaryota; kingdom Viridiplantae; phylum Streptophyta; class Magnoliopsida; order Caryophyllales; family Amaranthaceae; genus Patellifolia; species Patellifolia procumbens. The sequence goes on along the minus strand of CANSGD010000165.1, from coordinate 738,425 downwards.
AATGATTAATAAGGTAAGTTCATGTTATTTTCTAATTCAATTAAACCACGTAAATTATAATTGCAATTTATGACACTTACTTGAGTAAAGTATATTATTTTGATTTATTATATAAAATGAGTGTAATGAATGATTTGTGAAAGTATGATAAAGTACGACTTATATGACGTTACTTTCTAAATACATGAGCTATAATACTATTATAAATCAAACGATCTAAATATTGTCCCGAAAAGTATTTTACTTTTAAGTAATTAGGATTCTTGAGATACATGCTTATACGGTTTATGAATAAGTGTTATTAATGTTCCTATGATTAACTCATGAAATTCGAGTTCTCTAAAGTGATTTTGATTGTATAAATTATGATCAATAACTAACGTCCGAGTCTTTACCCAATATGATTATTTATGAGTTTGTGCCAACGTGAGTTATTAAGTGTTAATATGATATAATTTCAATGAATTACGGAATGTGTGAGCTTTTATAATTTCATGTCTAAGAACACATACGTCAGAAGCGAAATAAGATAACAAAAGCTAAAAAAGGTCTTGTCAATTTTACGAAATGCTTACGATGTGAAAGTCTGTTTTAAGTGTTTGATGACGTAATGAAAAGTATCTGTCTTTCTGGAAAGTATAATTATGTACGGTTCATATAACGACTCTGTTATGGTTCATGAAAACACTAAAAGATATGAAACATGATAAATGAAAGTGAAAGATGGTTCTTGGCAGTATTCTAAAAGATTATCTTTATGATTTTATGCATATCAATCGTGAATATATGGATAATGGGTATTATTCGGAAATATATGTTATATTTACAAGTTAAAATACTGTAATGGAAAGTGAAAAGCGGATTGTCTTACTGGCTTGGAGTTATCCACTGAACTGGTAAATGAGCAAGTTATAGGTGGAGGAAATATATATGATCTATGAAAGGACCGAGATGGTCGAATGTTTAACGAATGACGATAAAAGTAATGTTCTGTCCAAAGCCTATACTTGTCAATGATCTGGTCTCATGTGAATGGTCCTTGCCAGTTAGACGGTTCAAAGTTAAAGTAATCTGATAAGTATTTCCGAATAATTATTAGATTGACATGACATGTGCCTGTGTATGAAAAACGTTGTCGAACTAAAACCGTTTTTACGGGCTGGAGTAAAGTTACGAGTTTTCCACTCATTTTGGAATGTTTTTCTGTCTTTTCTTGTTTCTCTATTTTTCTTCTGAACGAAGCTCGGGTTAAGAAAGAGAGCTCAGGATCAACCCATGGAAAGGAAGTCTTTGAGATGGATTTCATGAAGCATTGTTTTAAGCCATAGAAGCTTTTACGTAAGGCCATTATGCTGGTTTAGAATTATTGATATGTTTAAGGATATTGTATTAATGGTGGGCCATAACCCACATGTTTAAGAAAACGCTTCCGCTAATCATTGAGGTTATTTATGGTTAATGATGTTAATTAAGGACCCCAGGTTCGGGGCGTTACAGTAGGGGTTGTGGGAATTTTAGGTGGGGGATAAGGAAGAACAAGTAGAGTGGCAAAGGCAAACAATATTGAGGTTGATGGGTGAAAGAACAATTAAGGAAGGAGCTTCATTCTTTCAAGAAGAAGAATTCAGAGTTGAGTGACTCCATGAGGAAGGCAAAAGCAGAGAAGGTGATGGTTAAGATGAGGCCACCAACAAGGGAATCAAACAAGTATATTAGGATGGCTAACTATGGAATATATATCTTTGTGTTGTTTTGGCTAGTGATAAAGCTCTTTTAATTGTCAGTTAGGTTGTATGGGGTGGATGGATATGTATGCTTTTTTTGGGGTTGGGGGGGGGGGGGATGCATTAGGATATGGATTGTAATTGGAATGGATAATGATTGATTGTACTTTGATGTATTTGAGCAATGGAATGAAAAAGAATTTGCTACATATGTTCTGGCTTCATTTGCTTCCACTGAATTACATAATTCATCTTGAAGCTTTCATTTACAGTTACTCCACTAGCTAAACTGATGCAAAAAGAGAAAGGGGAAATCTTGCATTGAAATGATGAACCAACTTGAACTTATATTGAAATGGATTTGTCTGGTGCAATAACAGCCCCAAAAGCATCAGCAAAACTGATGTTCAAAATTACAAGTTGCCTACCAAATTATGTTTGATGCAAAAAAGAAAAACCAATATATAACGAAATCCCAACAACAAGATGCATGTTATACACGGTTGGATAAATTTAAAGCAATTAGGTCAACTATTACATTCAACTACAAAACTACAAAGTTTAAGCTTCAATACAGCCAATTTCAAACTCCAACTGGTGGTGGACTTCCTGGTGAGTTGGGTCACCACTCTGAAATGCAGCATAAGTTTGGGAGGAAGAAGCTTGCAAGCTTGAAATCATCTTGGCTTGGTCCAACTAAAATGTCAAATATATGGAGAATGATTAAAAGAGTCGAACTTCACACAAAAAAAATGATCACATCAAAGAATGAAAAATAGGCATTATACCTTTTTCCAACCATTTTTTTGTTCTCTCTTCCTTACAGTCCAAGGATCATCTGAAGGAGGTCTGCCTCTTTTCACATAAGTAGGTGGAGGATCTAAGGCAGGCTCATTTTTGCAAGTCTTCTTGTTATGCCCCAATTGCTTACAGTTTGAGCATCTGTTCTTTTTCCAACCTCCCTCACGGCAACCTCCTTAACAGCTCCTTGCCTCTTGTTCTTATTCTGCTTCTTCCAAGCTTCTAATTTTCTCTTCTTGTGGGAAGGTCTTCCAGGCATCCTCTTGTATGGAGGTGGGTCTGGTTGTTGATATGGAGTTCTTTCCAATTCATTTATCCCATGCATTGGACTCATAACAGGTTCATATGCATTCAAATACTTTTCCTTGAATAAAACTCATGCACAAAATCTCCCGGGTCACCTCTGCTATCCACTATGCATGCATATGCATGGTGACAGGGTATACCTGTCAACTCCCACCTAAAGCATGTACACCTACCAGCTTCCAAATCAACAATGCGTGTGTGTTATCAATATTCAACCTCAAATAGAGTCTCACTTGAAGGTCTAACTATGCAATGCCTAAGTCCATCCTCTACCGACTTAATTTTGTTTTCAACATATGGCATGTAAGGACAAGTCATAGATAAAGCTCCTTGCCTTTTGGTATGATGCCTTTGCATAGCATACCTCCTCATCCACTCCATGTGGATTAGGGATAGGCTTATCCCTAGCTGGCTTCAAAGCATGCTTAAAGCTTTCACACATGTTATTAAGTAGCATATTTAATTTGCATGTAGTTCCAGTAGCATGCTCACTCCTAGGGGTGCTAATCGAGCGAGACAACTCGCGAGCTACTCGAGATCGAATCGGTCAAAACTCTGTCAACACTCGACTCGAGTGAACTCGACCTGAACTCGAGCTCGGCTCGAAACCTTAACGAGCCTTATCGAGATACTCGAAACTCGACTCGAAAAACTCGTGAGAAACTCGATATATTTAAAATTAATCTTCCATGAATTTATAATTAATTAATTAATTAAAATTTTGATTTATTTTATTTTACTCTTCAAATTCAAAAACCAAAACTACAACATATAAAAAGAGAGATTATAAAGATAAAAACAACTTTAAAATTTTCAAAGGCTCAAATTTATGGGATTTGAGATAGTAACATCTTGACCCTTCATCTTGCATTCACCTTGTCAACAAACCCTAAAGCTCCTTCTTCTCATTTCATTCACGTTACTTTTTCCTCACCCCACTTATGACTCACCCTTTCTTCTTCATGAAATCCTTCACCATCATTAACCGGTGCGCCGCTGCCGTTCTGTTCTTGAAGCCACTACCGCCGTTTTGATCTTCGAAGCAACCGTCGCTCCAGTCTTTTTTCCTCAAGCATCCGCCGTCATTTTATCCTCATGAAATCTTGGTGCTCAAAGCAAGATTATCAATTCACAAAATCTGTTTCCTTTAATTTCTGCATACAATTCGAACCTCTCTCAAACTCATACGTGTATATATTCTTGATACTACATATTGTATTTTAATTACCAAGTAGTACTTGATCTAGTGGAAAAGATTGTATCCTTCAACCTCAAGGTTGGGGGTTCAATCCCCACTAAGGGCACTTTGAGAGTAGGGATTTCCTATACCCTTCCCCCTACTCTCAAGTGCCTGGCCCAATAGGATTCGAGCGGGGTCCGGGCCACTTTTCCTTACCAAAAAAATATATTTTATTTTAGTTTGCTTGCTATAATTAGTGCCATTCTTGAGGGTTTCTCAGAAAATGAGTTTTCAAGTATTTCAACATTTACTTTTCTAAAAAAATTGATTATGATTTTTATGGAAATTATACAGTTTATTAGAGCATTGTCACTTTTGCTACTATAGTTCATTGTTTCAATTATTTGATGATCGATAGATGTTAATGGATAGATTTGGATTTGATGTTCTAGGTTTTTTTCTTGTTTGTTTGATGTAATGTATATGGTGTTGTTGCTGGATGGATTTTGGCTTTCGAGTTCAAGTTCGAGTTTGGCTCGACTTCAAGCGCAGGACGAGTTCATGCTTGAGACAGTTTGGGGATAAATTTTTTAATAGAACTCGAGTCGAGCTCGAGTCGAGTTTGAGCTCCATTTTTTGTTTTCGAGTTCGAGTCGAGTTGCGAAATTCGAGGCTCGCGAGTTTTCGAGTCAATCCGAGTTCTAAAAATGCTTTTCGAGTTCGAGTCGAGCTGAGCGAAAATCGACTCGACTCGCTTGATTAGCACCCCTATCCACTCCAACTAACAGGTGGGATCGAAACCATGTTGTTGTAGGCTTCATCACTCAACAACTTAAGGGCTTCCATATGCCCTTTGAAGGATTTATGTGATAAAAAGCTAATACTAACACAATAGCATCACATATAAAACCAATAAGCATCACATATGAAGCCAAATAGTTGATTTTAATTAAATTTGTCTTACTTTAAATGAATTTATATAAGTTTATTGAATTTGTCTTAGTTCTATTAATTTTCATATAAAAGCAGCACATATGCAAGCATCACACATAAGTTCTAAGTTTAGTTTCACCTCCGTAGTTGATTTTGCAGCAGCCATAAAACATTTTGTAAGATTGTCCAACCCATTTTTGCTCCAACAGTATCTTGTTTCTGCTTCAGGTGTACCCTTTGCAAATGCCCAAGCAAAGCCTACATTAAAGATGAAGTGCATTAGTGTTAATATATGAAGCTATTTTGCAAAAATAGTATGTATTTAGTTTTAGAAAAGAATTTACTAAAAATAACCTTCTGCCTATCAGACATGAAAGTCCATCCTTTGCCATTTTTAGTTCCCAAAGGACTAGCAAGGGTGCTGATGAACCAAGACCAAGAGTGCGTGTCTTCTTGAGCAACAACAGCCGATGCAATTGGGTAGATATTATTTATTGCCATCCTCACCAACCACTACCTCCGTAACACATTACTTGCAACATTTTCCATAAATAGGTGTAACATAATACTTGAAACAATTTCTCTACTTTCTTGTTATGGTAAAGTTTTTCACATTAAATTACCTATGGTCCCCACCCCATGTGTACTTATTTTTGTTTTTCTCTCTTTCCCTCCTTTTTTCCCTAATCACAAGTCATTTATCTCTCCTACTTTTACCAAACTATACTTTCATCCATCATTAACAAATTTTACCTAGGGATTCTCCCTAGTCCCATTTATTGCAAGTATTGTGTTACGGAGGGAGTATATTAAACATATCCCATGATATGCACCAGTTAGATGGCATCCATCTAACCCAACAATAGGCCTGCAACCCTTCAAGAATCCATCTAAAATAGGCTTCAAACAGATGAATAAACTCTAGAATAATGGTCTCTCAATCTGTTCTTCAGCATAAACCATAGCAAAACTACTGATATAATGATTTCATATAGTGATTTCCCTTCATTTACAAGCTAAATTGTGAGGTATTGATCGACGCTCTTAGGAGCCATTTCTTCTAATATTTCTATATAGTTGTGGTTTGTCTGCTTTAACGTTTTGCATGTTTTAGGGAAAAACTTCCTATTTACTTGTCATTTTGACCACCACACTGTAGCGGAGAAGTTATGAGGCATGTATGAGATATCGAAATTGTGTTCGAGCTCATTTGAAGAAGAATTATTAAAGGAACTTGGCCTCTGAAGCCAAGTACAAAGCTGCCAGAACACAGCTTTGCCCGATCGGATTCGATCTTCTAGCACCAAAACTTCAGATTTTCTGCCCGATCGGGCAGCATTGCCTGATCCCATCAGGTGGACTATTACTTAGAATTTTTGCTGGTTTTGGAGTTGCTGAAGAAGCCTCGCCGATGACGTCGGGCAGCCTTGCCCGATCGGTTGCAAATGTTGCGCCCCGATCGGGTGGTCGTCACACGATCCCATCGGGTGAATGTATATTTTTGGCTGCTGAAGAAACGTTCCCAGACCCGATCGAGCGGCTCATTGCCCGATCTGGCGGAAGACACGGAAAGGCAATTTTGCGTCTTTTTCATCCTATCTTATTTGCTTTCTTAGGTTATTATAAATACTTTTGAGTTTATTTTTATATGTACTTTTTATTATCTTAATCACTTAGAGAGATTTTAGAGTTAGTTTCCATTAGTTTTCATTGTAGAGGGGATCAAACCTTGGTTCAATTGAATTAAAGTTATTGCTTTTTGTCAAATTGGTAATCTTCTCTCTCATTGCTTTGTTATTATTTCTTAATTGTTCTAGTTTAGTTGTTGATTATTCAATTAGTTCATGATGCAATTATTAGGGTTTCTTCTTAGTTTTGTTATTGTTAATTTGATCTTGTCTGAGTAGATCTCTTTCTAGGGTGTTAGATAGGGAAGCCATGTTTATACCATGATTGTTGTTTAGATTTCTATTGATTTCTAGAGCTTGATTAGAGTGATTGTGGTGTGGTTTGTTCTTGATTAGTAATTAATGTTTGTGGTCAATTTCATTGATTTCTCGTGGTTAATAATTGTTTGCATAGACCCGTCTTACGATTAGAGGCCTAGGACACATCAGTAGTTCTGATTACGTTAGTGAACAAGCGGCGTATGTTGAACTATGAGCATTGAGACTTAACCATAGCTCAACACATGCTCGAATCCCTCGACTCTTGACTAAGGTTTTGATAGTAGTTGACCCTATTTGAGTGGTATAAGCATGATGGACCGAACTAATACCCTGGACTTTTATTCCATAGTTAAATCCTCAGTTTAATTCTCGTTTTCCTTAGTTTAATTATTAGTTCAGTTATTCTTCTCTATTTCATCTGAAGTAGTTAGTTGGTTGAATATTAACATAGAAACTCTGTCTCCCTGCGGATTCGACCCTGCTTCCATTGACTACCATTGTAAGAGGACTGTAGGAATTATCTTTGAATAGGTGATACGACTTTATCCTATCAAATTTTGGCGCCGTTGCCGGGGAGACAACTAGTTTTCTATTTTTTATTCGATTAATTAGCGTACTTCTTTTTGCCTCATTGGAACCTCCCATTCCAATTGAGGCCGTTCTTACGGTTTTGTTCTTGTTTCTCTTTTATGTCCAGGTACAGAAAGAAAACTCATATAATCCCTGGAGATCGCGATACAGAAGCAATATTTTGGGATCTTAGAGTAGAGTTCCAACAAGAGAAACCCGATTCACAGATTTCTTCATTACCAATGGCGAAGTCGCTGAAATCATATGGGGTGCCTAATCCTGAAGGCATACCCACAGATGCCACTATTGCTACAAATAATTTTGAGATTAAGCCTGCACTAATCAATATGGTGCAGCAAAATCAGTTTGGTGGGCATCCTTCTGAAGATCCGGCCAATCATCTGCAGAGATTCCAACCCCTGTGCAGCTTAAAGTCATGTTGTTAGAGTTTTCACTTAGAGACAAAGCTCAGAGGTGGTTCAGTGACATCGCTGAGACAGAATGGTCGGGGATTTCTGCTGGATTCCTTCACGAGTATTACCCTCCCACAAAAACAGCAGATATCAGAAATAAGTTGGCCAAGTTTTCCCAAGAGCCAGATGAGACATTGAGGGAAGCGTGGACTAGATTCAGAGACCTACAGAGGGAGTGTCCACATCACAATATGGACAAGTGGTTTCTAACGCAGACCTTTTACAATGGTCTGCAACCCCAGACGAAGAGTGCCGTTGATTCGTCTGCAGGAGGAGTCTTTTTAGACAAGGCAGTTTATGAAGGCTATGATTTCCTAGAAAATCTCACAGCAAATGATCAATCCTCGTCTAGGAGTCTGACTAAGAATGTACATGATGTTGACGCCATTTCACTACTTGTTTCTCAAGTAGCTCAACTGCATCAGAAGTTCGACACATTGAAACCCTCTAGTTCGACATCTCCACCTATGAGTATCAATGTCATGCCAGCAGTTGCACCCATCACCTCATCTTATTGCGAGGTGTGTGGTATTCAGGGTTACTTTGGCCATGATTGTCAGTTCGGTCAAAATTAGATGGAGCAGGCGAATGCTTTTCAACAAAGACAACCCAATAACCCCTACTCCAACACATTCAATCCTGGTTGGAAAGACAACCCACTTCTCTCATATCGCAGCAACAATGTGCACAACCCTCACCCTCCACAAAACAACTACCAAAACTAGCCACATAATTCATATCAGCCTCCACAAAATCACCCAAAGCCCAACTACTACCAAAACCAAGGGAATTCCCAGAATCCCCCTGGTTTTCATCGACCTACCGATCAGAATTTCCAGCCAACACCATAACCAGTAGCCCCACAAGAGCCATCCACATCTGACTTGATGAAGCTTATGTTAGACATGCAAAAGACCAACGAGGAAACACAAAAGCATATGCAGGCTCAAGCGGAGGCACAAAAGGCTCAAGAGAAGCACATCAAACTTCTCGAGACTCAAATTGCACAATTGGCAGGAAACAATTCTCAGAGGCAGCAAGGACATTTGCCAGGGCAACCTATGCAAAAGGAGAAAGCAAATGTCGTTACACTCCATAGTGGCACTGCTTATGCTGCTCCTCCTATGCCCGTTGATGATGCTGCTGCTCCTAGCAAGAAGAAGGAGGTAGAAGAAAAGGATTTGGAGAAGAGTTCGATGTCAATTGTTGAACTATCTGAGGAAGCTGAACAAACTGGAAAGAAGAAGAAGAAGGTTTCTGATGCACCTTTTACACCAAGGTTGCCCTTTCCTCATCGAATGCAAAAGTCCAAAGTGGATCAACAGCTTGGTAAGTTCTTGGCCATGGTCAAGAACCTTGAGGTAACGGAGATGATCACTAAAAAGAGAGATTTGGGTGGGGTAGATAGAGTCGCACTCACTGAAGAGTGTAGTGCAGTTTTGCAAAATAAATCTCCACCTAAATTGAAAGATCCTGGTAGCTTTTCCATCCCATGTCATGTAGGTGCATTATTTATTGATAAAGCATTATGTGATTTAGGTGCATCTGTGTCGTTCATGCCATTGTCTGTCTGGGCACTTAATTGCACTCAAATTACTTTGCAAATGGCTGACCGTTTTATAAAATACCCTCTAGGTGTTTTAGTAGACGTCCCTGTTAGGGTGGGAAAATTTTACATCCCTGTGGATTTTGTTGTGTTGGATATGGAGGAGGATACCCAAATTCCTATTATATTGGGTAGACCATTTTTGTGCATTATTGGTGTTGTTATTGATGTCAAGTCAGGGTCTTTGACTTTGAGTGTTGGTGATGATACTGTCACTTTTAAACTAACCAATGCTATGAAGTCTCCTATGCTTGAAGAGTCTTGTTGCAGGGTTGATGTGGTAGACAAAGCTGTGATGTCTGCATTTCAGCAGATACGTGATGCTGACCCATTGGAGGTAGCATTGACTGATGGTGATTCATCAGGCTTCGATACTGAAGTCGATGCCTGCCTTGTTGATTTAGAGGACCATAGAGCTAAACAGGGACAGGAAACTATGGTACTTGAAAGTGTATGCTCTAGCTCTACTTCTCAGGTAACTAAGGTGGAACTCAAACCACTACCCTCTCATTTGAAGTATGCATTTTTATATGATAAGGAAGAATGTCATGTGATTGTCAGTACTAAACTCACAGATAGCCAATTGAAAAATTTGCTTACAGTGCTTCGCATGCACAAGAAGGCTATTGGGTATAGTATTGATGATCTGAAGGGTATTAGTCCTGATTTTTGTATGCATCGTATTAATCGGGAAGAGGATCACCGCCCTTGCATTCAACGTCAGAGACGTTTGAATCCTAATATGCAAGAGGTGGTGAAGAAAGAAATAATGAAATGGTTAGATGCAGGGATCATTTACCCCATTGTTGATTCCAAGTGGGTTAGTCCTGAGCAAGTGGTTACTAAGAAGGGGGGAACCACTGTTGTGAAAAATGAAAAAGGTGATCTAATCCCTACCAGGACTGTCACAGTGTGGCGTATGTGCATTGATTATTGTAGACTTAACAATGCCACTCTGAAAGACCACTTCCCCTTCCCTTTATTGATCAAATGTTGGAAAGACTAGCCAAACATAGTTATTTCTGTTATCTGGATGGATATTCTGGTTTCTTCCAAATCCCCATCCATCCAGACGATCAGGAAAAGACTATGTTTACATGTCCATATGGTACCTTCCAGTATCGTAGGATGCCATTTGGATTGTGTAACGCTCCCGCTACTTTCCAACGCTGCATGATGGCCATATTCTCTGATTTTATTGAAAATATCACGGAAGTTTTATGGATGATTTCAGTGTTTATGGTACTGATTTTGATGTTTGCCTGCACAATTTATCTAAAGTGCTTAAGAGATGTGTAGAGACAAACCTTGTGCTTAATTGGGAAAAGTGTCACTTCATGGTGAATGAAGGTGTTGTATTGGGTCACTTGATTTCTGAGCGTGGCATCCAAGTGGATAGAGCAAAGATTGAGGTGATTGAGAAACTTCCCCCTCCAATGAATGTCAAAGGAGTGAGGAGTTTTCTTGGTCATGCGGGGTTTTATCGCATGTTTATCAAAGATTTAACAAAAAATGCAAAACCCCTCACTCAATTGTTGCTAAAGGGTGTCACGTTTGATTTTACTAATGATTGCTTGGAGTATTTTGACAGGATAAAGGCAGCATTGATCACTGCCCCTATTATACAACCCCCTGATTGGAATCTCCCTTTTGAGATCATGTGCGATGCTAGCGACTATGCGATAGGGGCAGTACTTGGTCAGAGGAAGGATAAGCTACTCCATGTTATCCACTATGCCAGCAAGACCTTGGATCCAGCCCAGGTTAATTATGCTACGACAGAGAAGGAATTGCTAGCAATAGTTTATGCATTGGATAAATTTCAAACCTATCTGATAGGTTCGAAAGTTATAGTACATACTGACCATGCTGCTTTGAAGTACTTGATGGCCAAAAAGGAGGCCAAGCCTAGACTTATCAGATGGATTCATTTGCTACAAGAGTTCGACTTGGAAATAAAGGACAAGAAGGGTGTTGAGAATGTGGTCGCTGACCACCTTTCTAGGTTGAGGTTTGAATCATCTTCTGACTCTCTTATAGATGACTCTTTTCCTCATGATCATTTATTTTCTGTGTCGTCTAAATCTCCTTGGTATGCTGATTTTGCAAATTATTGTGTCAGTGGTTCCCATCCTCCCAATCTTACATATCAGCAACGAAAAAAGTTTTATCATGATGCTAAGATGTATTTTTGGGAGGACCCTTTCCTATATAAGAAATTCTCTGACGGAATGTTTTGTCGTTGCATCCCTGATTGGGAAATGGAAGGTGTTTTGCTACATTGACATAGTATGCCCTTTATTGGCCATCTAAGTTCCCAAGCGACTGGTTTTCGGGTGCTACGTAGTGGTTTTTATTGGCCTTCGATTTTCAAAGATGCCCGTGCCTTTTGTTTGTCTTGTGATGCTTGTCAACGGACGAGTAATATTTCAAAAAGGCAAGAGATTCCACAGAGTGGGATTCTAGAAGTCGAACCTTTTGATATGTGGGGGATTGATTTTATGGGACCCTTTTTTACCTCTTATGGGAATAGATATATTCTAGTGGCTGTCGGCTATGTGACTAAATGGGTAAAAGTTATAGCATACCAATGATTCTAAGGTTGTGATGAAAATGTTCAAGAAGATAATCTTTCCCCGTTTTGGTGTCCCTCGTGTTGTAATTAATGATGGAGGTTCTCACTTTCATAAGAGCACCTTCAAGGCCCTATTGGAAAAACATGGAGTCACCCACAAGGTCGGTCTAGCCTACCACCCCCAGACTAGTGGTCAAGTAGAAGTGTCAAATAGGCAGATTAAGAGGATCCTTGAAAATTTTGTCACTAAGGCCAGGAAAGATTGGTCTTTTAAACTTGATAATACTCTTTGGGCGTTTTGCACTGCTTTTAAGACTCCATTAGGCACCACCCCTTATCGACTGATTTATGGCAAAGCTTGCCATTTGCCAGTGAAAATGGAGTATCTTTCTGCGCGGGCGGTCAAAGAAATTAACCTTGATTTGACAGCTGCAGGTGAATCACAACTTCTTCAACTCAATGAGTTGGATGAGCTCCGTTTGGATGCTTATGAGAACCACAGGCTCTACAAAGAGAAAACGAAGAAGTTGCATAACAAAATGATTGGAAAGAGAGAGTTTAAAGTTGGCAACAAGGTTCTACTGTTTAATTCCAGGTTGAGATTGTTTCCTGGAAAGCTTAAATTGTAACACCCCGCCCATACCGAACCCTTATTATATTAATAAAACTCGTTTGAGGGGAAATCAACGAGGGTTCGACTCAGACGGAGCGTTACCGCCGCACTCAACCGCTTGGAATTAAGTGCAAGGCTAAGTAACTAAAACATATTCATTCTAAACTTAAATTAATCCTTACAACCAATTTCGAATTGTTCATTAAGTACTAAATACTACGAGTTTCAGAGTTCCAGCGGAAGCAAAATATTAAACTAGGTGAATGACAACTTCTAGTTGATCTCTCATATTTCCCCTCGATCACCCACCTACAAATGAACATCGAAATAGACAAGAGAGACAAGCTCCCAAAAATTAGATAAACTGAGTAATTCCAACTCCATCTCGTAAAGTACTTAAGTTAAAATAATTGAAAATAATATATAAGTCGAATTGAAAAGCATTGCACATAAACATATACAGTTAAAAGGTCACGTTAATATAATATTCCAATTCATTTACGAAAGGGGAAGGAGAATGCTAGCAAGCCGGTGATACACCACGTAAATTCACTTGCTAAACAGAAAATTGGATTCTTTTATTACACGTATCAGCCGTTTCGGGAGGACAAGTACCTTCATTTGAGCCGGTGAAACACCACATAAATCCACTCACATGTGGGTCGGTGATACACCACGTAAATCCACCCACAAAATCAAATTGGCCATAAAACAGAGTCCCTAGTGTGCACAACCCCTCGAACTTGGAACACATCAACATAGAAGGAAGACAAATAACATCGAGTTTGAGCATAGTAACAAAAGAACCTGTAGGTGGCCGCTGAACCTCCTATACAGGGCAACCTGTTCATCACTTCCTTCCGATATTCCACTTTAAGTGATTAATAATTTTATTACAAGTTATCACATATCACAAGTTCATATATGCATTATTCATTTATCCGAGAGTGAAAACCGTTACTCCATTCCCATAACTCATTTCATACATGGCTACTACTGATAGCCTATTCATATTCATAATAATAACCGTCACTTGGTTACATTCCATTATCACATTCCATCACAATTTCATTCATCATTTCCATATTGATAATAACGATAATAATAACCATGTTAAATAATAACGATAATAATAATAACAATAATAATAATAATAATAATAATAATAATAATAATAATACATAAAACATATATCGAGAATAAGGATAAAAGATTAAGTCGTTATCGAGTTTAATTACGATGTTAACGATGCTATAATAATCATTGTCATAGTCCATAGTCCAACTTCCATATTCATGGTTCGGAATTAAAATCCACACTTATATCCATTTTGTTACTCATAATTCATAATTAAATTTGATAATCATAACCCATAACTAATCCATAATCAATATCCACATATTAACTTCATTATCACATAATCACATGATTAATTCACATAATCTCAAGGTTAAATCGTTTTATTTATACGGAATCTACTTGTGGATGAACATTGGTAATTACCTCTTGAAGCGTGCCCGAAGTTAAGCCACGAGTTGATTGCACTTTTGATAATCCTCTTCTACGCAATCGGAGTCTACAACGAGATTTAACGAGATCTAAATTAGTAACCTAAATAACCCCTTTATTTTATGTATAAAATAAATAAATTAAGTAATTCAAATAACTTAAATAAAATTAATTAATTATATCAATAGATTTTTATAAATCAAAGTTTATCGTTTCAAATTATTTATAAAAATTATTTTAGGTACTTAGAGATTACTTTAACTTTTAATTTTCATTAACTTAAAAAATTATTCTAAATATAGAAAGCTAACGCTATTATACTTCATACTTTATTTGAAAAACATAAGAAATATATTTAAGTCACAAAAGACTAAGTCAAAATTATTAATTTTATTAAACCAATTAAATTTAAACAAGTAAAGACAATTTTATTAAAAAAAAAGAACGTGATAATAAAGGGGGGGAAGTCAATGATAAGTTTAAGAAAGAACAGGGGAAAACAGAGGAGGGCGTGCAAGGGAGAGGGAGGAGCAGGGGAGGAGAAAGGAAGAAGGTTGGCGCTGGTGGTTGTGGTTCAAGCGGCCGGTTCAGGCGGCCAGTTCAGGCGAGCTGGCGAGGGCAGCGGTGGTCTGGGCTGTTTTTGGTGAAGGGGCGTGGTTGTATTTGGTGTTTTATTGTGGTTCTGATTGTGGTGGCTGCGAAGGGCGGTGGTGCGGCGAGTTCAGTGGCTGCGCTTGCCTGCATTTTAGGCGAAGGAGGAGGGAGAGTTGGGTGGTGGTTAGCTGGTGATCGGCGGTGGTGGTGTCCGGTGGTGATGGTAATGGTGGTTAAAATTTGCAAAATTCTTTCTTTTGTTTTTCAACATTAAAATCATAAATTAAAGAGAGAAGAGAGGAGAGTGCAGCAAACCTGGAAAGTGTGGTTTGCTTGAGCCATTGAATGATTTAAGTTGCTATTTATAGAGGAAATTTTCAGAATTTTTGGAGCTTAGTCAAACTCCAATAATGGTGAAGATCTTTGACACTTGATTTTATGATATTGCTTTGACTACTTTGCTCAGATTTTCTTGAGTTTTTGCTTGAGTGTTGATGAAATCTGACAAGAGTGATGAAGTGTTTGGATTTTTGCTCTTGGATGTGTTGTAGTCACATGAGGGAGGGAGGAAGGTTGAAGAAGGAGTGAATCAGACTTCTATTTTCTGATTTTGGTGATTTTATTTTTCTTTTATTTTATTTTTGGGCTAAGGTACTTGGACTTTAGTATTTGTTTGGGTTGGGCTCTCATTGGGTTTTTGTCAATGTGGATGGACAATGATTTGAATAAGAATGTCCACAACCAAGTAAATATTTCAATAATAATTAAATTAATTAGAAATAATAAAATAAATAATTAGTTTGTAAAAAGAATATATTTCAATTAAATCATAGAATCACTAAATAATTCAAAACTAAATAAATCATTTTTAATAAAATGGTTAAATAATTCAAAAACTAAATGAAATATTTTTTAATAAACATTATTATCAAATAAAGTTGAATTATCAGTAAATAAATTTAATTGGAAAATAACATTAAAGCTTAATAAATAATAAAAAAAAAGCTTTACAAAACCGGGGTATTACATAAATCTCGATGGTCTGGATTATTTGAGGTGATAGATGTGAATTCACATGGTGCCATCGAGGTCGTCAATCAAAAAGGTGAGAAGTTCAAAGCAAATGGACAACATCTGAAGCTGTACCATGAGGGTGCTTTTGTAGGTTGTGTGGAGGAGATTCGCTTCAGCCCCTCCCAACTTGATTCATCTGATTAGAGAGGTAATATGATCGTGCGGGACCTTCATAAACCAGCGCTTTGCGGGACGCAACACGAATCCCTTAGTTTTTTTCTTTGATTCGTAGTTTTTGGAGTGTGAGAGAGCGTGAGGATACTAATGTGCTTCTAGATCTTGTATTCTGAATTGCATATATACCAACCTGAACAGATATTTGAGCCCCACTTGCCCCCACTATTGCAAAAAGGCGAGCTACTTGCTGAATAGTAGCTCGCCCGATATGGTCAGGCGACAGCTGCCCGATCGGGTGGCTTAAAAGAATGAAAGAGGAAGAAAAAGAACTTCGCCCGATGGCGTCGGGCGACACATGCCCGATCGGGTGCGTAACTTTTGCACCCGATGCACTGCACGATCGGGTGACGGGACAATTTTCAAAAACAAGAAAAGTACTACACCCGATGGCATCGGGTGACCACCGCCCAATCGGGTGCGCAACCCTGGCACCCGATGGACAATAGACTGCCCGATTGGTTGCCTGATCGGGTGGCGAACAAAGTTGATTTGAGCATAAAAAATTCTTCGCCCGATCGGGTCTGCGCACCAAAAGCCAAAGTATAGCCGGATTTGAACACCTTTTTCTCACAATTACCTTATCTCTTTCTCTCATCTCACTCTCTCTCCTCACTTTCACCCTCCCCAAACTCTCATCTTCATCCCTAACCTGCATTAAAACATCATTTTTCTTCCTTAAATCTTTATCCTTTTCCTTCAAAACTCCACCAAACCTTCTCCTTTTCTCTTTTCATCTACTTCTTTTCATCTTCCACCCATAAAATTTTCCTTTCTTCATTTTTTTCCTTCACCAACTTCCCATCTCCATTTTAATTGTGAGAAGAAGCTTCAAGGTTGCCAATACAAGGATGACAAGCAAGTTCAGGAGATTAATCAGGGGCGAAGGCTCCAGATCTAGGAGAGAAGCTACTCCGACGGCTCCACCACCACCACCGGTCCCAAGAGATCCACAATATCCGAACATCATTTTCAGGGATGATGAGCATCGAGAAAAATTTCTACGCTTTAAAAAGAGTGAGGTACTTCCTACCCGATTTCTTGATGTAGAATTGTTAGCTAAATTGGGTCTTACTAATGATTTAAAGGATTTTATGAAATGTGTGGGTATGAAAGTTTGTACAATGTTCATGTATATACTTATGCTGCTCTGGTCTTTGAATTCTTTAGTAGCTTTAGTCTCACCAAGCCTAGGGTCGGGCCTGTCACACATGTGCACTATCGTCTTTTGAACTAGGAGCACACACTACCCTTAGGGAATTTGTGGGGGTTCTTAGACTGACTGTACGGGGGACTACTACCCGCCTAAGCAATTTAGCATGCCCGGTATCTATTTAATGCTTACAGGGGATCCAGAGCCTTTTGATATTCAGAAATGTCATTGGGCAAATTTTCACCACCCCATCTTTAGTATCTGGATCCGATTTATGGCCCAAAAGCTGTTAGGTCGTTATTAGGGTCACTTAGTCCAGGGGGACGAGTTGATCACTATTGGTAGCTACATCTCTAAGGGCTCTAAAGATTCTTTTCACTACAATTTAGCCCACCATGTAGCTATCCCGTTCGAGCGTATCTCGAACTCGCTCCCTAGGATTCGTGACGACGGGACATGGACTCCTAGGCGGTTAGTGAATGGGGGTTGGTTACTTTGTTTGCCCGGCAGATTGCCGGTTTGATAAGACCCACCTTAACCCCGTCCAAGGCCCTACCCTCATCGACCTCACCTATCTTGACACCCTAAAGGTCCTCAAGCGCATCTCTGACCAGAGATTTCAATGGAGAATTAAGTCCAAAAGGTCCATCACCCTCCCCGACCCTAGAGCCCGCTTAAGGCCCCGTCAGGAAAATTGTCGTTCTTACCATAGGCGTCAAACGCCAATTATTGACGAGGGTCCCTCTACCTCTGCCACCCCTCCTCCTCCCCCTCCCCCGAACACTTTTGATTTTACAGGCATGATGTCGACTCTTGGTCGAATGGAGGCAGGAATGAGACGGATGGAAGAGCTTGTCAACGCGAATACGGCTACCCTTGCGGGCTATGGTACTCGCATTGATACACTCTACACCCGTATGGATGAGATGGGGAGACGAGTGGACACCATGGCAGAGGATCAACACTTCTCCCTCTATCCTCTTTACGATGACTTTTGCAGGCGTGGCATTGTTGAGCAGTCCGCTCAACACCCCTCGTGGTACCATTGGAACCCAAGCTATGGCCAGCCTGCCAATACGACAGATGATATGGCGGAGGATGAGGAGGAGGAGGCTGCGCCGCGACAGTCCGTCTTCTTAGGAGATTTTGGTCTAGGGACTAGCAGTCTAGGGGGCGGTTTTGATAGAGGTGCTAGTGGCTTTGCTGGTGGTATGGGTGGTTTTTCAGGTGATCCTTCTGGTAGTTTTCCTGGTGGTTATTCAGGTGGTGGTCATACGTCTGGTGGCGGTTTCTTTAGCGACACCACCGATGATGATATGGGCGGGTGATGCCCTTGCTCTCTCCTCTCCCTCGTTGCAATGAGGACATTGCCTTAGTCAGGTTGGGGGAGGATCTCTCACTATAGGTATTTCCTTTACTGCTTTTTAGTGTAGTTTTACGGCTTTATAGGATAGATTTAACGCTTTGATAGGATAGTTTACAGCTTTGAAAAAATTTAAAAATTAAAAAAATATGATTGATCATGACTAGTTTGATTGCCTCTCTTTGCCCCTTGTTGTGCCTTGATTGAAAATGATTTGACTTTGTTTTCTGGATAGCTAGGCATTTGTGATCTTGAGGCTATGATTTGATGTTTGATTATTATGATTTCGAGCGACTTCTGATTATATTACACTACATTGTGTTGCATGCCTGAATTGGTTAGACTGTGAGGCCTCTTTGTAAGCCTATTGGATTCATATCATTAAGTCTGTTTCTGTGTGTTAGTTCCTCTTTAGTGGATTGATCTTAATTTTGACTTCGTACTTATCTGATATTCGATAACTTGTAGCATTTGTTGTGATAGAGACATTCTTTTGTCTGATTCTTGAGCCTTAGAATGCATTTTTGATATACTTTTACCCCCTTAGCCCCGCTGAGCCTAATGATTTGTTTTGTGTTACTAAACCCTCATTATAAGCCCATGACCTTTATATATCGATACTATTCCCAAGCCTAGCTTGGGGAGCAATTGTTGGGTTGAGTTTAAAATTGGTTTCATGGTTTGGTTTGGTTTTGGGGAGTTGAAGTGTTTTTGATGAGGTTTGAGTATGAAAAAAAGGAAAAGAAAAAGCAAAGTTAGAGTTGCGTGAATGCTTGGTTCGAAAAATGAGAGAAAAAGAAATAAAAGTTCAAAAGAATTCAAAGTTCCTTCATTCACGTATGTTTGTAAAGAAAGAAAAAAATATGCTACATTGCTTGAAAATTGGGTTTTTTGTGATTTTTCATTGATTCATAAGAGTTGGGATGTATCTTGCGGTTATATGGTGTTGCTGGGAGTTGTTTCGGCCTCCTTCGGCCTTTCTCAATAGCAGATTTTAAACCCAAACCCTTTTTACCTTTCTTCTGACCTCTTGGACCGGTTTTTGCAATACGCTTCTTTCTCCCACCAGGGGCGGAACTAGGGGGTGCATGGGGGTGCACGTGCCCCCCCCCACATTTTTTTTAAAAAAAATTCGGATATTTTGATCCAAAAAATAAAATTAAAGAGTGTACTAATATTAAATTCTCCTATTTGAGTCATAAAAAGATGATAGCATAGTTGGTGACTTTACATTAAAGTCAAGAGTGGTGTAGGGAGGTCATGGGTTCTAGTCTTCTTGTCATCAATTTTGTTTCTTTTAATAATATTCTTTCTTTTTTTAAATTTCTTTGACTAGTTTCTACTTCCTTTATTTTTATGGTTCTAGTAAATTGTTCTCTCCTTTCTCTTTCTCTTTCTCATTCCTTTTTTTGTGACTTTATTGTTATTAACGTTTGTATTTAGTATTTTCGCATATAATTAATACTTTTTTTGTTTTAACATTATTTATAAATCATTATATATTCTTATAGTTCATTATATATAGATTAAAAACGATGGAAAGAACGAGATTCGTTAATAGCGTCAAACGATAGATGTGAAATGGAGGTAGTACATATACATCCGTTTTTTTTGGATATGTCTCAAACATGTACCAGTTTAATTGTGCACCCCCGAATTTGAAATCCTGGTTCCGCCACTGTCTCCCACCAATTGATTTGTTAACAGAATCCAAGATCCCATCCCAACCTCTTGTGTCAACATTATTATCAAAATCATGTTCTTCTAAGTCTACGACAGAATGTATGTCATCTTCCCAACTCTCATTCTCACTTATCTTCTTTCTCTGCAGATTTCCCTTTCTTAATCACATATTTGCCCTTCTTAATCACATATTTTCCCTTCTTAATTACATATTTGGTTTTCTTATTACTTGGGACATCCTCTATTGTTTTTTCTTCATTGAAAATAGTACTAGAATTAAATCTAGGGCTCCTCCTAATTGGATATACGACAGGGCACTTAGATGATTTCTTTAGAGTAGGGAAAGATTGAACAGGGCTACAACTTGCTTCGAATGAATCTTGAGTTATAACACATACCTCTGGATCTACAACACATACATATGATTCTTCTAAACTCCCAGCTTCATTGGTATTAAATCTAGGACTCCTCCTCACTGGACTACTCAGAATTGATGTAGATTTTGCAGTTTTGTAGTTTGTCTTCCTCCTAGGAATAAGCTTGCATTGGGGTTCTTTTTTGGGGACAGAAATGGTGGCTACATTTGTTTAAACTGATGTGTGTGTTGGATGTTAAGGAAAGGAAAAACAGTTGGGGTCATATTTGTCATTTCCATCTTGTCTAACCCTAACCATTTACTAATCTTGCTACTACAACTATCATCTATATTCCATTCCAAGTTGCTAATGTAAATGGGGCCATGTAAGCTACTGGTGGACCCCATCTACTTCCAGGTTTATTTACATCAACAACGTCTAGCAGGACATACAATCAAGTATCCAAACTCATCCAAAATTTTTAGAATCTCTTTACCATCATCATCACTACCAAAAACTTTCCTCCCACTACCCAGGCTACAGCTAAACATTCTATACTATATCTTGAAACATTGGCCATCAAACTTAAGTGCTTTCTCACAATGTTATACAAATTATGAACTGTAAACTCTGATGAAGATATTTTTTCACTCACACTGTCAAGCTATTGTAACTAGATTTTGTTGGTTTAGTTTGATAAAATTTCACTCCATGAAAGATGTGCAGCTTTACAAATCAGGTATTACCCTCATCTGGAAAACAAATTCAATAAAATGCTACTTTATTAAACAATTCATTCATCCAATCTATTCCATATGCTAGTTGAATTCTAAATTCAGTCAACATCACAATGCATCCAACAATCAATGTCATGGTCCCAATTTCCCAGAAAATGCATAAAAATGATAGATAGAGGAAGCCAAAAAATTAAGGTTTACAGTTCATAAACCCAGAAAATAATAGAGAAATAACAAATCCGTTACAAATTCAATTATTCTCAGTAAAAGTAAAGTACTAATCGTGCTTAATTAACCCTTGAACTTTGATTTTGCTGCACAATTCTGTCAAATGATATCTTCAAATCCAAATTTTTTGATTCTGCTGCAACTTTCAACTGACAAGATTCTTGTTTAGATTTCTGAAAATTGAAGAAAAGGGGAGGAAAGAGAAGAAGAAAGTTGATGTTTGGCTCAAGGAGAAGATGAAAAGATTTGTTTCATAGTGGGATGGAATTTTTTTTTTTGGGGGGGACTTAATTAGAAGGTTAGGTTGAGGGAGGGGTTTAAAGTTTGGAGGGTGTTTTAATTAGGAGTTAAAGTAGATTAGTTGAAGTCAAAGTCTATTAAGATCCAACTGATTAGATTTGGTGAAGTTAAATGTGTATTTTCCGACTAATGGCTCCAACTTAATACTGGAGATTTAAAATGTGGCAATAATTCACAAGAAAAAAAGTTCATGGCTATAATTAACAAAATGGGTATTTCAATAGGCAGATTTTGGCATAAAAAATCTTTCAAAATACAATTTATTTGGATATCTTATCTAATTCTAAACCAAATAATTAAATAAAAATATTAAAATTTATAAATCGATTCCAAACGTAATTAATGTCTTCAAAAATGCAAAGACAAAGTAAACAACCTAAAGCCATTTTCCCATATGCTTAAGCCCACATTGACCTAGTATGAGTCTCATGCTTAGGTTGGGCAAAAAATTTCGTCACTGGATCTGCCACATGATCATCAATATGAACCTAACTTACTTTGAAATCCTCTATTCCAACTATCTCTCGAATAAGATGGAACTTTTTAAGCATATTTTTGGATCTTTAGGGTGATCTTTATTCCTTGAATTGAGCAATGGCACCATTGTTGTCGCAAAATAACACAACAAAATTCTCAATTCTAGGAACTACACCAAGTTCTCCAACAAATTTCTTGATCGAAACCCCTTCCTTTGATGTATCAACTCCTGCAATCTACTTTGCCTCTTTTATAAAATCTGTGATGGTAATCTGCTTAAAACTCTTCTAGCTCACAGCTCCTCCATTGAGACAATAAATGAAACCAAATTGTTATAGAAAATTATCTTTTTTACACTGGAAGCTTGCATCAGCGTATCCAGATTCAACAAACTCTCTTTCTTTACCATATACTTGTGAGTCTGTTATGTGAAAATTAAGTTTTAATTTCAAATGGACTTTTTAGAATAACTTTGGAACAACTATTAGAGGACAAATTATTAGGAAAATTTCAACTAGTGGCCATCTTTCAAAATAATTCCATCTTTTAATAATTCTAACTATTGCCCCACTGTGTCTAAAATAGTAGGGTAACCTACAGCCTGTTATACATGTTCATTTTTTTAGTTTGCTTATTTTATGTTTTCACTTAAAAATTAAATTTCATTTTATTCCACTATTCAAATTAATCTAATATTTTTCAATTGCAAATTTTTTTTTTTCATTTGGGTCCTGTATTCCACGCTTCTAGAGACAGGTATGGTGAGGGAATCTTAGTTTATGTTCTTTTACCTATGAAATAATTTTTTAAAAAAAACAAATGTCACTTAACGCCGTTATTGGGCATGACTTTGAGAACCCAGTCAAAATGAGTTCTGAAAAGTCAATTTTGGGGGCATGGGTTTCGAGGAGATCTCAAATGAGACTTTTGACCTTTGAAATGACTTTTCTATGAAAAACGGACATCACCGAGTGCGCATAGATGTTGAGAACTCGGTCAAAATGAGTACCACATTTTTTGACACGTACTTCGAGGCGATCTTAAATAACACTTATACCTTTGAAACGACTTTTTTTATAATAAAAAAAACGCACACCACAAACTTTTCTATCATCACTTTCAAACTTCATGAGGATCAAATACGTAGCAACTACAATCTTGACATGACGAAGAGTTGGACGACCAAGGATGGTAGTGTAGGCAGTCAAGTCCCTAACGTTTCTATCATCACTTTCAAACATAGATTTAGCTCATCCTAATCAAAGTTTCATTGATGATTAATCGAGCTTCCTGCTGGATTTCATCCTTGCTTACAGCTTACCCTATTATAGGTTAAGTTTAGGAATTATTTTGATGCATATAACGAGCGTGTCAGCTAACACTCCTGGTTGGACGGTCTCCTACCGACATATCTGTAACACCCTGTAATTTCACTAGAAATTTCGCGTGTTAATTTATATGGTTTACATTGTTATTTATAGATCTAAATATAATTTCGTAGATAAAAACTATAATTTATTAAATTAATAGTTGTATTTGAAATCGGAAAATATCTAGGTGGATAATGTGATGTGCATATGTGCTTTAAATCCAAAATGTGTATAGTTGTGATGTATACATATATGATATGATATGTTTATTAATTTTTATTTATAACTAAAATATATAAGTATGTTCGAAAATGCAAATGAGTATAATGTGGTGTGTTGTTGGGGTCGAAATGGAAAATGTGTATGGTCGATGGATGCGTAACTATTTTACGATGTTCATAGTATTTTTTATTTTATAGATTTGCGTAGCATATGATTTTATTTTTTAAGCGTACCTTTACGGATAGTTTAGTGTACGAACTTTGTTTAAGCGTTATTATGTCCGAAAATCCTTGTAAAAGGTGGAGAATATAAAGGGCATTAGTCAAGTTTGGCTTGAGCTTGTGTAACGTTAAACCACCCAAAGGTTGTCTCTTCACTTGCCTCCATAAACCTCTAGATTGTGCAATACAATCTACTTATGGCCACCATTATAACCCTCTTAATATTCTCCTCAAAACCTCCCTCATTGCTGTAATTTTGCATCAGAAATCTACTCTCCTTTACTTCCCTTCCTCACGCCTCTTTCTCCCATTTTTGTCCATTTTTACACACTTATTGTGTTTGCTTCATATCTCCTTCATTTTTTTATCGGATTTGAAGGTGTGAGTAGTCTAAATTTATCTACTCGGAAAGGGATTTCTCGTGGTGCAATTAGTTTTTGAAGAAAATAGAAGATCTAGCTTCAGTTTGCATTTTAGTCAGACGAATCATGGTGGTTGTTTGGAATTATGTTCGTTTCTGCACTTCACAAGTTGGTCGAGGTAACTAGTGTTATTATAGCATGTTAGGGAATAGATTATGAACTTAGGATGTTAGGAATTGCGTTAGAGAACTTAGAATCATGCTAGGATGAACTTAGAGGATTGTTTATGAATTACTCTTGCTAGTATCATGTTGGCTAGATTAGTATTTAAATTCATGTATCTAATATGCCCTATTCCGTTGTTAATTGCCTTTAGTGTATTATGTTTTTGAAATTTCTTGGTTGTAAATGAATGGAAATTTTGAATTTTGATTATGTGAATGATTCGGGAATTTGAGAAAATTATGATCTTTGATGCTATGTACTTCATTTTGTTTGGTGTTGGGTTGGTTTGGACTTGTGATGATTTCATCTGATGTTCGATGCCTTGAATATGTAGAGGTTTTGTCAAAGAAAGTGTGAAGGATTGCTCACTAGAAGCGAGAAGACCCTGTTCACGGCCCGCGAACAAACTTGACCAGCTTGTTTTCAAATGGTCATAGCTCACTCGTTTGTTATTGTAATTGAGCTTATGGCCAGTTGTTGGAAAGCTAACGAGCTAAATTTTAATATGCCTTTCGAATTTTCTAAAAATATTGTTTGTGCTGAGAGTTAGGTCCATTTAAAGTTGTTGTTATGTGCGTTCTGTGCTCTCTTAGCTTACAACATGATTCCATGCTTCTTAAATGACTTCGGTAGTATTGTGGAGTATCCTAAGGCATGTCTGAAAGTATATAATTAGTACTTTGATGCCATTAACTAATTTTTATTATATTATATTATGCTAAATTGAGTTTTCGACATCGTAATATTCGAGGGAGAATAATATTAACCTTAGCATCACTTCGCCAAGAGTTATGTACAGAGTATTCTGGCTTTATCATAATTAACTTCGTACCCAATCAGATGAATTTATAATATTGGAAAAATTGACCACGATAATCCAAACTATGTCCGTTCCGCCAAGAATAATCCCTACTAAGCTTTATTCCTGTATAATCCCAACTATTGGGGAGGTCCGCCACAAACACCTCGTGACCTGAAAGGAACCTGTTTAACAGGTAAATTTGCCACATGTTACATTTCAATTGGTTGTTTACTAACAATTTTATTTTATTTTTCAAAATCCCACCCCCTTCCTTCCCATCTAACTTCATCACAGCCACCTCCCTTCCTCTCACCATAGCCACCACCCCACCCTCCCCTCACCACCACCCCCTCAGCACCTCCCCTCCTCTCCCCTTCCCTACAATCCACCCAACAACCAAAACTCCCATCCTCAACCAACAGTCAAAAAACCCAGCCACCACTATCGTTCTCCCTCTCTCGGTCGCCAGCCACCATTGCAACCCCACTCGTCAAACACCACCGCGTCACCACTCTCTTTCTTTTTCACGACCGTCTTCTCTTTCTCTCTCGTTCTCCCTCTCGTCTTCCCTTTTCTCTTCCATCCATCTCAACTGTCACTCCTCCCTTCCCTCCCTTTGACTCGCGCCGCCATCTACTAGTTGTGGGTGTGATTTAGGGCGTCGGGGTGGGCTGGTTTCAAGTGTAGGTAGGATTTTGGTCAATATGGGGTGGTTTAGGTGTCGGGGAGATTTCTAGAGGGGGTGGATGCGGTGGTTTCACTTGTGATAGGTTTTTTCGGCGGCGGGGTTTATCTTTCAGAGAGATTTTAGTAGTGGTGGTTGTCAGTGGGTGGGAGACTGGTGTTTATGGAGTTTCTAGGGAGGAGTTGGTTATAGGGAGAGGGTGGTTGAAGTGGTGGTGGGAGTAGAAACCAAAAGAAATAAACGAGAAAAAAATTTAAAAATTTTGGGAATGGGTGAGGAAGAGGAGGGGAGGGGGTGGCTGATGCGGTGGTGGGAGTAGAAAAAAAATAAAAATAAAAGAAAAATAAAAATTTTACCTGGTTAACAGGTTTCAAGTCACCTGGGGGTGTTTATGGCGGACCTCCCCATTAGTTGGGATTATACAGGAATAAAGCTTAATAGGCATTATTCTTGGCGGAACGGGCATAGTTTGGATTATCCTGGTCAATTTTTCCTATAATATTTTCTATGCCTTAAACGTACTCTTAGTATATCTTGTCGAGTGTACCGTATCGATTTGAGATTTATGAACTTCGATGATTTTAAGGATTTGATGATTTTAATGATTTTAATGATTTTGATAATTTTTAATGATTTTAATGGTTTTGATGATTTTGATGATTTTGATGAATTGATGAATTGAAGTATATTATTTCGTCTTCGAATTTGAAGTTTGGTTTTTAATTGAGTTGAGTAGTCAAAGGAATGGTGTCCCAAAGGTAACGAACATGCACTCCGAGGGGTCAGGGGACATCACGTTATTGGAGATACCTAGGACTTGTTGTTGTCCGAGAGGTCGGGAGATACTGCCTGTATTATCCCGCATCGGGAGTTTGGCCATTCTTAGAAACAGACGGTAGAAAAAGTAAACCATAGGCCGTTTTGGAGGTTGCGATCTGACATTTCCTAAGGAAGTGGGCTGCGGTTCACTAGCTTTCGCTCTCTCTATGTTCGATTGTTTAGTTTCAAATTGATGGTGTTTTTATGAGCCCTTTGATGTTGGTCTTTTGAAATTCTTTTATTTTAAACTTTAAGGTAACCTTCTTAGTACTTTACTTTAAAGCATGTTATTCGTAAGCGATGTTTACCTTGGCTTCTTTTGTTGCTATTTGTGTTGCCTTGTCTTTTGACGTTTGTGCTAACTCCATTTAAGCTTACTATTTGTTTCCTAAATTGGGCTGGAGAACTGCTAGTTACTTGATATAATGAGGAGTTTTTTCCCTTTATCTACAAGCTAAAATGTGCGGTATTGTCGCTCTTAGGAGCCATTTATGTTAACTACTTTGATAATGTTGGGTAACATGAATAAGTAATCTGAAATAACTCCAGGAGTAGAAAATTTTCCTAGTATAATTAATCGAACTTTTTTGTTTTGGAGGATCAAGAATGGAACAGGATGACTCTAGCTAAACTATAATCTGGTTCTATGGATGTAATTGGGGGCTCTTACTATGACATCAAGATTTCAGTTTTCACTTTGGATTATATCTCATCTCAAATGTAACAATACTAACCCTACAAAAGCTCCATAATCTGTCAGACTACACTTCCATAATCTATCAGACTACAATTCGTATCTTCTAACGGGATTTGGAACCCAAAGGCTTCAAAGTTCATCATGTATATCGTCGTCATCATCATAATAGCTGCCAGCTTTCTCTTGACTGCACAAGGTAGGACAAACTAAATCGATAAATTTCGGGGAAAGATAAGCTCAGATGAATTAAGTTAATTTGGATAGATAAAAACCAATTCAGGAAGTTCCAAATAAAGGTAACAAAGTACACGTTTGTTGTACTCGTTATTTTGATTATGACAAATGAATAGTTTTTAACTTAGTTTTTAATTAGTTTTTCTTTATGTAATTATTTACATAGTATTATTAATTATTTATTTTATTATGCCTAAAATAAACTTATGGAGAAATGGTTTAATAATAACCAAAATTAAGTTGTTTAGGAAAATAGAATATTTAGTTATATTATTTTGTGTAGAACTAATATTCTAATATTATGGAATATTGGATTCCATACTATTAGTTGAGTTTGTTAGTGGTTTACAGGAAAATAAAAGTTGAAGAGCTGGCGATGTTGCGTGGCTAAATTGATGGGTTGAGGTCCTAGATTCTAGGGGCCATGATCTCAGCTAACAAACCGCACATCAAATATAAATCCTAAACTGCGAAAGACCAAGTCAAGAGCTGTTGAAAAGATCATGGAAGACTCGAAGACTCGTTCAAACTGTGCAAACACACGGTTATGGATCGTGGCCTTAACATAGTCCATAACGGCTATGAAGGTGGAAGATAATGCCTAAAAACTTGCGTCCACTACAAGGAAGCTGAAGAAGACAGTTGAAGATTTATCACAGCTATATAAACTGAGAAGAACTCAATTTTAGTTCTTAAGACTTTCTACGTTAACTGTGTAAATCTTCTAGAAAGTTATTTCGGTTTTATTCTCTTCAACAATTTATTGTATTCCATTAATCTATGTTGGGGTGAGTGAAATTTTGTGAGAAAATTTCTACATTCAAGAGAGAAAGAGAATACTTCGAGTGAAGTCGAGTGAGAAAGTCACGTGTTCAGGGGGAACAAGGTGACTGGGAATCAGTTCCTAGAGGAACAGAGTGAGTTGTTGTTTATAATAGGGTGTAAATTACTATTATAAATAAAAGGGAAAGATTTATTCCCAGAGAAAATAGGAATAAGATCTTATTTAAAAGCAGCTCTAGCGTTCTTTGTTTTAACTTCTCTTTAATTCTTTTTAACTTGTTAATTCCGCAAAAATAGCCCCTAATAATCTTTACTACTGTTCACCCCCCTCTTGTAGTAAACTTAGAAGTTCTATAGCACCAACAATTGGTATCAGAGCTTGTTCCTCCTGAAACAGTTAACACTGGGGAGGCTGATCCTAGAGAACATGAATACAACTGGAGAAAAGCTAGATGGGGGATACTCTACTTAACGTCCTCCAATGTTCAATGGTAAACATTAAACTTATTGGAAGAATAGGATGGAAATATTTATTAAGGCAGAAAACTATCAAGTTTGGAGAGTCATTGAGATAGGTGACTTTGAAGTCACTGAAAAGAATGAAGAAGGCGAGCTAGTTACAAAACCACTCTCAAAGTATGACAAAGAAGACTTTGAGAAAATGGAGATGAATAACATGGCCAAGAAGATTCTGCATTGTGGTCTTGGTCCTCATGAACACAATAGAGTCATGGGATGCAAGAGGGCAAAGCAGATGTGGGAACTCCTTCAAGTTACACATGAAGGAACAAGCGAGGTCAAGAGATCAAAGATAGACATGCTCATGCATAGATATGAGTTATTTCAAATGAAACCTAAAGACCTAGTTCATGATATGCTTACAAGATTCTCAAATATCATAAATGAACTTGACTCTCTAGGAAAATCTATTTCTCCAGAGGAACAAAAACGCAAAGTATTGAGAAGTCTTCCACAAGACGAGAAGTGGACTGCTAAGGTGACAGCTCTACAAGAAACCAAGGATTTCACCAAGTTTAACATAGAACAACTTTCTGGATCCTTGATGACACATGAGTTGCACTTAAGAACTCATGAACCTAACTCCAGCAGATCAAAATCCCGGGCTCTCAAGACTGAAGAGCAAGATGATTCAGAAACTGATGAATAGGAAGTTGCCTTGATAGTTAAGAAATTCAAAAAGTTCTTCAACAAGAACTATAAAGGGAAGAGCACAAGGAAAACCTCAAAGCTAAGCTGCCATAAATGCGAAAGTCCAGATCACTTCCTAAAGGAATGTCCTTTGTGGGAAAACGAGAAAGGAAAAGGCATATTCAAGAGCAAAGAACAACAAAAACCTTTCTCTAAAACTGAAATGAGAAAGGCTATGGTAGCAGCCTGGGGTGAATCAGATTCTGATGAGGAACAGGAACAGCCTGAGGATGAAACTGCTCAGCTGTGCCTAATGGCAAAATCAGATAGTGAAGAGGACGTATCCAACAAACAGGTAAACTTTAATGTTGTTGAAGAAGAATTATCAAAATTAAATAAGAACCAACTCACTGAATTACTTTTAGAAACCCTTGATAACTACAAGGCAATATGCATAAGAGAGGTGAATATGGAGAGGGCCTTGAAAGTTACCAAGGAACACACAAATTGGTTTAAAAAATAAAATTCAGAGATTGTGGAACGATTCTTTGAAATTTTTGATAAATACCGTGGATTTCAAGAAGCCTATGAAAAACTGAAAAATGATGACTACTTCTTGAATATTGCTTTGGCACAATTGAAACTAGTTGTTCCTGAAGGAACCAGTTACTCTGACAGTACCAGTAAAGAAATTGAAATTTTGAAAATTGAGCATGAATTAGAGCTAAATGAAAATATGGTACTGAAGAGGAAATTGGAATCTTCAAGAGTCAAGCTTCCTGATCCAGTTAGCTGGATACAAAAATAAAAAAATGAAGGAAGAAATGGACTAGGTTTCAATTATAAGAAGAGGAACAAACATAAAAAATATGTTGACCTGCTAAGCAACAGTATCTGTTCATACTGTGGGAAAAGTGGACACTTAGTGTCTGACTGTTCCACCAAAGAGGAACAGATCGAAATGAACACTCGCTTAGTGAAGCAAGAGTGGAGAATTAAGAGGAACGCACACTCAACAGAGGAACCCAAGTCTAACTGGGTTTTTGCCACTGACTAATTACTGTAGGTGCAGACTAAAGTGAGGGGGAACAACCTGTGGTACCTCGATAGCGGTTGTTCCAAGCACATGACAGGAGATAAAACCAAATTTCTCTCACTTTCAGTCTACGAAGGAGGAACTGTGACCTTTGGAGACAACCTGACAGGTAACATAGTAGGTATAGGTAACGTTGGGAAATCTCAATCACATTCCATAAATAATGTATTTTTAGTCGAGGGCTTGAAACATAACTTACTTAGCATCTCTCAATTCTGTGACAAAGGAAACAATGTGAAATTTACTAATGAATGTTGTGTGGTTAGTGACACCATTACAGGAACCAAGATACTAGAAGTAACAAAAAAAAAGGAAACACTTATTTTATTGACCTAAACCTTGTTCCTATGAACAATCTAACATGTCTTAGTGTACTAGAAGATGACCAAGACCTTTGGCATAAGAGGTGTGGTCATGCAAGCTTTACACTACTTCATAAACTAAGTGGTAAAGACTTGGTAGTTTGTTTGCCAAATATAAAAGGAACAAGCCATGGAGTTTGTGGACCTTGTGTAAGAGGGAAGCAAGTCAGATCCTCGTTCAAATCCAAGAAAATGGTAAGCACTCAAAGTCCACTTGAGCTGATCCACATGGATCTTTGTGGCCCAGTGAGAATCCAAAGCAGATCAGGTAAAAGATATGTATTAGTTATTGTTGATGATTTTTCTAGATTTACGTGGGTAATCTTCCTTCATAGCAAGGATGAAACGTTTGATGAATTTATATCATTTGCTAAGAAAGTTCAAAGGATAAGTGGTTTGAAATTGAAACACCTAAGATCTGACCATGGTACGGAGTTTGAAAACTCCAAGTATGATGATTTTTGCAGTAATGAAGGATTAGATCACAACTTCTCTGCTCCAAGGACACCACAACAAAATGGTGTAGTTGAAAGAAAGAACCGGACTCTGGAAGATATGGCTAGAACAATGCTTATATCAAGCAATCTTCCAAAGAATTTTTGGGCAGAAGCTGTGAACACTGCATGTTACATAATCAACAGGGTCATGCTAAGACCCATCACCAAGAAAACTCCTTATGAACTGTTCAAAGGAAGAAAACCAAATATCTCTTACATTAGAGTCTTTGGATGTAGATGTTTTGTACACAACAATGGTAAAAACAATTTAGGCAAATTTGATGCTAGAAGTGATTAAGCTGTCTTTATAGGATATGCTTTAAATAGTAAAGCATACAGAGTTTATAATAAGAGAACAATGTGCGTAGAGGAAACTGTCCATATTATCTTTGATGAAACTGACTCATTGCAGGAACCATGTTTTGAAAATAATTTTGAAATTGGGCTAACTCATCCTCAAGAGACTGACAATCTTGAGGAGGAACTGACTCCTGCAGGAACAGTTAAGAAACATCTTCCTGAAAATGAACTAACGGTTCCTGAGCCTGTTCCTCATGAGGAACAGGTAAATGAAGGAACAATAGATGCAGGGATACATGCAGAAGAAACTAACACAAAGAAGGAACAGGAACAAACTGAAGAACCTCAAGTTGAAGGAACAGGAACAAGAAGATTTGAACCAAGATCTTGGAGGCACCAAAAGTCACCTCCTGTAGAGCTGATCATTAGCGACATTGAGAAGGGAACTCAAACAAGATCTCGACTTAGAAACTTTTGTGCCTTTCAAGCGTTCCTATCTATGATAGAACCTCGAGACCACAATGAAGCAATGCTAGAGTCTAACTGGATAAATGCCATGCAAGAGGAACTAAATGAATTTCAGAGGAACAAGGTATGGCACTTGGAGCCCAAACCCAAGAATCAGAAGGTAATTGGGTTAAAGTGGGTCTTCAGGAACAACCTAGATGAACATGGCACTATGATCAAAAACAAGGCCAGACTCGTAGCAAAAGGCTACAACCAACAAGAAGGTATTGACTTTGATGAAACCTTTGCTCCAGTAGCTAGAATAGAAGCAATAAGAATTTTAGTATCATTTGCAGCTTTTATGGGATTTAGGTTGTACCAGATGGACGTTAAATGTGCATTTTTAAATGGATATCTATTGGAAGACGTCTATGTGGAACAACCTCCAGGATTTGAATATCCTGATCTACCAAACCAGGTCTATAAGCTAGATAAAGCCTTATATGGGCTGAAACAAGCTCCTAGATCTTGGTATGTAAGACTTTCTAAATTCTTACTTGCTCATAATTTTGTTAGAGGCAAAGTTGATAGAACCTTGTTCCTTCAATCAAAAGGAACAGACATTTTAGTAATACAAATTTATGTTGATGATATTATTTTTGGTGCTACTAATGATTCGCTGTGCAAGGGTTTTGCTGACTTAATGAGCAGTGAATTTGAAATGAGCATGATGGGAGAGTTGAACTTCTTTCTTGGTTTAAAAATCAAGCAAACTGAAAGAGGAACAATGATCCATCAGCAAAAGTACGTTAAGGAACTGCTAAAGAAATATGGACTGGAACAAGCTAAAACCAACCATACTCCTATAGGAACAAGAACAAGGTTGGATGAAGATCAAAATGGTAAATCAGTATATCAGAAATTATACAGAGGTATGATTGGATCTTTTATTTATTTAATTGCAAGTAGGCCTGATATTTCCTTCGGTGTTGGTCTATGTGCTAGGTTCCAATCAAATCCAAAGGAATCCCACTTGATAGCTGTCAAGAGGATCCTTAGGTATTTGAAAGGAAGTGACGATCTCTGTTTGTTCTATCCTCGTAGTGATACATTTGACCTAGTTAGCTACTCTGATGCTGACTATGCTGGAGATTTAGTAAATCGAAAAAGTACCTCAGGAAATGCCCAGTTCCTACGAACAAGCTTAGTTTCTTGGGGATCCAAGAAACAACATACAGTTGCCTTGTCAACTGCTGAAGCTAAATATGTGGCTGCTGCTGCATGTTGTTCCCAAGTCTTATAGATCAAGCAACAGGTACGTGATTTTGGTATTAAGTTTAAATGTGTTCCAACCTTTTGTGATAATATCAGTGCCATATCCAAGGACCCAGTTCACCACTCAAGGGTCAAGCACATTCACATTAGACACCACTTCCTGAAAGACTATGTTGAAAAGGGCTTAGTCAAAGTTGAATTTTGCCCTATAGAAAATCAAATTGCTGACATTTTTACCAAACCATTATCTAGGGACAGATTTGAAAAGATTCTCTTGGAACTAGGAATGATCATAATTGTATAAAATGGCGTATAAAATTTGAGCCCTATGTACTAGTCATTTCTAAGAGTGTCCTGCAATCTTCATGAATTAAATTTCATACACCTAGGGTCATGTCTGAGGACTCAGATTTGCCTTTAAATATTATCCTTATTGTCCATGCACATATATAGAGTATGGAAATTAAAATTGCTTGTATAGTTTTAAAAGGGTCCGTGTACACAAGAGTAATTTTTTCTTCTTCCACATTTTTATCCTCTCTCTCCACCTATCATTCCGATTTCTCTGATTCATTGTATCAACCAATTTATTTACTCAAAATCAAATTCAAGTTATCTAATTTAAAGAGGGGAAACATTAAATGAAACACATTTACCCAAGCCTTACCCAGTCAAATCACACCTACTTGCGGTGTTTGCATTTCTCTACTTGTTGTTTAGCTCCCTGACTCTTCGTTTTTCAGCAATATTTATTCACGAACAGGTAACCCTCTTGAAAGCACTCATTTTTAATCTTCTTTTTCTTGATGACTCGGTAGGGTAGTCCTTTTGTTGATGGAATCTTCCTTTTTCTTCTTGTGCGTGATTCTTTCGTTATACCCTAGGAATTAGGGTTTTTTTCCCCTTGTTGTTGACGTTATTTCTCTGTTTATGTGGCCGTTTTTGCGTGTTGGTGTTGTTTCGTTTTCGTTCTGCCATTCTGGAGTAGGCCCTGCTCTGCCTCTTCAATTGAGCTCTGCTTTGCCTCTTTAGCTGAGCTCTGCTTTGCCTCTCTGGTTTGGTTTTGCTCGCCGTTTTCGGTTGGGCTAGATCTTTTTATTCATAATATTATGGTGTGAACCCTAGCTTACTTAGCGTTGCCCATCTTAGGTTTGTCTGTTTGTTGGGCCTTGATTTGTGTGCTCCTGGTGTTTGTTTTAGTAGTTTCTTCTTCCATTCTACTATTTCGTCTTTTGAGAGCATTCTGAGAATAGCTGTTGTGTGACTTTCCAGAAAAATGTCCTTTTTTCTTTGCTGTGTCGATCTTTTATTTGTTCTGCATATCCTTGTCCCCCAATCTGGCATTTCAGTTTGCAAGTTTTAGGTGCCGGGTTTTGTATTTGTTTTTCTTCGTTTTCTGCAAGAAAATATCCTATTTCTTGGCTATCTTTGACTCTTATATATCATACGTATCCTTGTCCCCTAGTCTGGTAGCTCAGTATCCAGGTCTGAGGTGCCAGACTATTCTGCGCTTGAACATTTGGTCTGATGTCTTTTTGTTATTCCTGCTCTGTTGTGCAGAATGTTTTCTTCTAAGCCTGGGCCTTCTCATGGGAAGGCGAAGATGTCTTCTTCCTCGTCTGAGTCAGACGAGCTGTCTGCGGAAGACACTCAGTCTCCGTTCCTGAGGATGGACCTTCCGAAGTGTAAGGACGAGATGGTCCCAGAAGAGTGGGCCAACTTCGACCCTTGGGATGGGCTGCACCGGGAGGCCTTGGGTCCTGACACCAATAGGTTTCCTGAGGATCATGTGTTCAAGACTCCTCATAGTGCCATAAAGTGGATGTACAACGACGATGAGATGCGGTGGATCGCTCTCTATGACACCAAGGGCAAGCCATATTTGGCTAGGAAGGCAGCTGCTGCTCTGTCAAGGAGCCACGTAGCTCGTTATATCGAGTTATCCGTGGAGATTAAGCCCCTCCGCGGTTCCTGGGTTGTGGCTCCGACAGCCTCTCAGAGCCTGGCAGATGTACCAGAGGGGTACACTGCCGTTTACATGAAGCAATTGGAGTTTGGGCGGAGGTTCCCGCTCCACTGGTTTTTGGAGAAAGTACTCTGCGAGTACCGAATGGCGCTCTGCCAGGTGAATCCCCAGTATTTGAAGAAAGTTCTGGGGTTCATCTGGGTCTGCGAAGCCTTGGCTTCCCGCTGACCATGGAGCTCTTCCGCTGCCTTTTCTTCTTCAAGAGGCAGGGTGGGCCTTTTAGTTATATTTCAGGCTCGGTTCGCGCCAACTTTCTGACGGTCTTTCCCGTCGATATCTCTCTGAAGGACTGGAGGGATAGTTTTGTTTTCATCCGGGTGCCGATGCAGCCAGGGCACCCGTATCAATTTAAGGCCCCTCTGCGCCCTGTGAAGCCCCTGTTCCACAAGCAGCTGGACCCTGACAGTCTGAACTAGGATGAATGGGTGGCGTATTATTACTTCAGGACGGCAAGTAAAGGGTCCTCTGACGGGAAGCAGGCTCTTCCCAAATATTGGCTGCCACATTATCATGTGATGTGTCAAAATGCATTTCTGAGGATAGGCAAATTATCGTTGGATTACACCACTAGTAAGTGTTCTGCCTTCAGTTATTCCTACGTACTTATGTTTTGCTCTGTCGTGCCTCATGGCACTCATTGTTTGTGGTGTCTGCAGCTCCATGCAGAAGGATAGTCCGCCGTCTTATTATGGGTGGGTTCTGAGCTCAGAATTTTGCTCTGCCCCTATATCTTGTCTATTAGGATATTTTTCATGTCTTCCGGCCGTTGCTGATTCACCGTTTTTGTTTAATGTAGAGACTCTGGGGTCTGCCCTTTCTATGGAGCTAGGTCCTATGTCGTTCCAGACATCATCATAGAGATCTCGAACACTCCCCGGGATCATCCTGTCTTTCGGGTTGCCCGCCCGGAGCTCGTGGATAAACACACAGGGGTGTTCGATCGGCGGGCGGTCCGTCTGCGACCATCACAGAGATTGATGTCTCTGATGATGAACAGGAGGAGGATGATGCTCCTTTGAGGGTTCATCGCCATAAGCGCTCAGAGGCCCCTCCTACCGAGGATGAAGGGGATGCTGCATAGGGTCCTGGTGCTCTGTAGGGATCAGGGTCTCCCCTGACTGTTGAACCCCTTCAGCAGCTCCCTCCTCCTGCTTCTCCAGAGATTGTGGTGCAGACAGGTAATTCTTATATCAAGCCTTGGTATGCTTTCGTAATCTTTGCTTATGTGTTATCTTGGCATTCCGATTTGCTCTGCTCTCCTTTTCTCAGATCTGCATGTAGCAGAGGGGACTCCGATAGAGGAGGTTCTGATACCCTCTCCTGATGACCAGGCTGTTGGTCATCAGCATATGGAGGAGGATCGGGCGGCGTCAGGTATGTTTTACCCTTGTCGTCTTCCATTTTCCTTTCTTTCATTTCTCTAACTTATCTGATTTTCTTGTTTATCAGGCCCTGTTAGGCAGAGCACGTCTGGGTCTGTCCCAACTCAGTAGGAGGAGGTATTCGAGCCATTGCAGCACGAGAGGGTGGAGCAGATGAGCTCCACCTTGTCCCCTGCTGTGGAGACTACAGTGTCTCCTTCTTCTCAGAGGCCTACTCCTCCTGGGAGGAAGTCTACCCCTCCTCCCAGGGGCTTCAGGGAGAAGGCCGTTGCTCTGACCCCTAAGCAGGTGGCTCACCTAGTTAGTGATTTCTTTCTCCTTTCTGCTTGTCATTCCATCTTCTTTTGTTTGCTGACTTTCTGTTTTTATTTCAGCGTGAGGTGCGGGCTAAGAGGGCGCAGGCTGCCGGGGCTCCTCAGGTCCCTGCCAAACCTGCAGACCAACCAAAGGTCTCTTCAGAGTTAGTGCAAGAACCGGCGGCATTGTCTGGATCTGTCCCTTTGTCCTCTTCACACTCCTAGAAGAGGCCTGCAGAGGGACAGGGCCATGAGGAGGGGCCCTCAAAGAAGAAGGCTCACCTTCCTGCTGATCCTGCCCAGGTCGTCGACGTCGAGGTCGAACAAATCGCCGCAGGTGCGTTTCCCCGGTTCTTTCCCTTGCCTGGTCTAAATTCCGGCTCTTTCCCTTCTGTGGATGTTACTGATCTCTCCTTTAGATCAGGTTTTCTGCAGAGGGGATCGGCGGGTGACCGGCGGGAGGTGCAGGGGCAAGAGCAGATGCCGGTGGCCTTTCCTGACCCCAGCGAGTGGGTGAAGCTGCTGGCTAGCCGTTTCTCGGCTGACTACGTCGTCCAGGACGTACCCCTAGTGAGTCTTCAGTCTTCCCTTACAACTCATTTCGTCTCTTTTCCTTTTTCTTGAGTTGTCTGTTTTTTAGTGTTTTAACTTGCATCTGACCCATTTTTGCTTGTGTGTAGGCTGCAGAAGCCGGTGCTTTTATTGGGGAGTTCTGCCATGCCCTGGGACTGTGCAGGTGTGATGCAGACCTCCCTGAGCTGCACCAGCTTAGGACTCAGTTGGAGTAGTTGAATAGGAAATATGCTTCAATGAAGTCATACAAGATGCTCCAACAGTCCATATTGGACGCCACTGTAGAGGAGAGGGATCTCGTGACTGCAGAATGTGACGCGTTGCGGACTTCAAACCAACACCTACAGGGGTTGCTGAAGCAGTCAGAGGCAGTCGCTGCTGAACATTCAAGACTCTCCTCCCAGCTGAAGGAGGCGTCGGCTCGTGCCTCCGTGGCGGAGACCAAGCTGCAGTCCTCTGAGGTCAGGCTGCAGGCTGCAATGAAGGAGCTGGAGCAGCTTAAGGGTAAGATTTCTGTTGTGCAGGTTGACCATGACGGCTGCTCAGCTAAGTTGGAGCAGCAGGCCAAGGAGGCTGAGCGAGCTCTTCAAGAGCGGGAGTCTGAGCTCGGGGCGGAGTTCTCCAAACTCCTGGCTGACAGGGAGGCTCAGCTGGGTATCGAGGAGGCTGTCAGGGCGGCGAGGATGGAGGAGGCCTTCCAGAACAAGTACTGGGAGGACTGCAAGGTCGCTGTCAATAGAGTCCTCTGGCATTTGCAGCCCTCATTCTATTGGGATGCATTTGAGGGGGCTTACGGTAGCGTGGTGCACATTAACCCTCCTACCACTCAAGAGCTCAGGGATCTGCAGTTACTCTATTCTCTGCCTGCAGAGGAAGGGTGCTCCGTGCAACAACTTGACGAGAATTCTGCTGGGGATGGTGGCTCTGTTCCTGAACAATAGGAACTCGGGCGGCTATCTGATATCACGTATTTATGTAGAGTTTTCTCCCCTATTTATGAGCTAATTTGTGCGTCATTGGAGCTCTTCGGAGCTATTTTATGCTAACTATCGTATATAGTTGTGGTTTTGTGTTTTAGTGTTGAATTGCATGTTTTAGGGAGTTTTATCCATATTTCCGAGCTTTTTGGAAGCAATCATGGCTTTACGAGATGTTACGAGGCACATAGGAGGGCTCACGAGCTTTATTGATGTTTTAGAAGCTCCCAAGACCTCTAAACGTGAAAATTTGAGAGTCAAAGAGTTAAAAGGAGCCTCCCGTACTCTAATCGGGCAAGAAATGGCCCGATCGGGCGAAGAATTACTGATCGGGTGGTAAAGTTTTGTACCCGATCGAGCGGACGTTGCCCGACCCAATTGGGCGAGAAAACGAAGAAATTAAGGTTGGCCATTAAGCCCAACCCGATCGGGCACAAAGGGCCAAATCGGGTGGGTGATCGGGTTGATGCATTTTTTCACCTCTAATTGCTGCTATTGGGTTGCGTCCAAGAGGAGGCTAGCTGGGCCCAACCCGATCCAGCACCCGATCGGGCGGACCATCGGGTTGGCCAGCCAAGCTCCAAGACTGCTGCTGCTATGTTTGTACGCCTAAAGGAATGCAAGTTGGGCGGCTTTTGTGTGAGCCCGATCTGCTGCCCGATCGGGTCAGCGATCGGGTGGGCCCAAAAGGCCTGATTCTTGCTTTGCTGTGCTGGTGGCTGCGTGGATTTCAAATAACGTTTTTGGCATATTTTCACTATGGGCCCAATCGGGTCCCGTGCTCGACAACGCGGAAATTCTATCTTAGTTTCCGTTTTTAATTAGACTTTGAGGGGTATTAGAAATAC
This sequence comes from Patellifolia procumbens, assembly GCA_947645195.1. Taxonomy (NCBI): domain Eukaryota; kingdom Viridiplantae; phylum Streptophyta; class Magnoliopsida; order Caryophyllales; family Amaranthaceae; genus Patellifolia; species Patellifolia procumbens. Next base: position 698,399 of record CANSGD010000165.1, on the reverse strand, counting down.
TTTTTCCTCATATTTTTAGGGACATCTTTTTATTCTGTTTTTATTTCATAGTTTCTTAGCTTAGTTTTATTTAGATTAAACACTTTAGATTAGTTTAAGGGGTGATTGAACCTCGGATTTGATTTTAATAACAGTTCTTGCTTTCCGTCAATTGGTATTCCTCTCTACTTTAATCTCTTTAATTATTCTTTGCTTAGTTTAATTATTTATTCATTCATGATGCAATTATTAGGGTTTCATATTAGATTTATTATTGTTGATTCAATTATGAGTGAGTAGTTTAATTTCTAGGGATTTGGTGAGGGAAGCCATGTTTATATCTTGATTATTTGAATAGCCTTTAGTTTCTAGGGTTTGATGAGATAGGTTATGGTGTGATTTATTCTTATTGAGTAATTAACATTATTGCGCAGTTTCTTTGATTACTTGAGGTTAATAATTGTTTGCATAGATCCGTCTTACTTTTAGAGGCCTAGTACACACCAGTAATTCTGATTATGTTTGTGAACGTATTGCATATGTTGAATTATGGGCATTGAGACTTAACCATAGCTTGACACTGCTCTAATCTATCGATTCTTGGCCTAGGTTCTGATAGTTGTTTGATCCTTTGATTGGTATAAGCATGGTGGACCGAACTAATTCCCTAGACCTTTATTTCATAGAGTAAAATCAATTTTATATTCCTTTATAGTGTTATTTATTAGTTCAGCTGATTTCTATCTGATATTGTCTGAAGTAGCTTTCTGCTGGATATTAACTTAGAACTCCGTCTCTCTGTGGATTCGACCCTACTTCCATTGACTACCATTGTTAGAGGACTGTAGGAATTATCTTTGAAGACTTCCCAGCAGGCTCTGGGTTCCACGGCTGTCTCCTGATACGAGCACTCTACCACGAAGTCTGTTATAGCCTGCGCTTTGATGGCGGTACGAGGGGCGAATATAATCCCGAAACCCGTCAGCTCCAGGGCCCAGTTCATAATCCTTCCCGACTTATCCACCTTCTCCATAGCTTTTTATAAGGGCATATTTGTCAGCACATTGACCGGGTGTGCATCGAAATATGGCCTTATCTTTCTCGTGGCTAGCACCACGGCATAAGCTGCCTTCTCTATCAGGGGATAACACATTTCTGGGCCTCTGAGCGTGTGACTCACGAAGTATATTAGCTGCTGCTTCTTGTTCTCCTCTTTCAGCAGGACCGCGCTTACAGTTGCGGCGGTGACGGCGATCTATAAGAAGAGTGTTTCTCCTGTCTTGGGTCTGGCCAATGTTGGCAAACCGGAAAGATGTGACTTCAACTTCTGAATTGCTTCTTTTTGCTCTGCCTCCCATTTGAATTCCTTATTTCCTTTCAAAACCTTGAAGAATGGGAGGGCTTTCTGTAACACCCCGTAATTTTCACTCTTTATTATGACGTTTGTTTACATTATAATGTTATTTTTAATTGAAATAAAATAATTGTTATTAAAACTATTTTGAATATTTATAACTATTTAATTACTGTATTATGTTGTTGTGTTAATTAATTTAAAGTGTATATAGTTTTTTTTAGAAAATTTATTTTGTTAGGGTTATTATTTATATGTGTATTTCTTTTGTAGTATAGTTAGTAATTTTTATTTTATAAATTTAAGTAGTGTGTGATTATATTTTCAAGCGTTTAATATATATGGACCGAACAACGTCATAAATTTTCATGCCTATTTCATTACCCATGTTATCCAAAATTCTATGTGCAAATAGCATGGAATTAGTCTCTTCTAATTCCCTTTGTAACCACCAAAATATGAAGAGTTATCCCCTATCATTACTCACTTAACTCCTCCCACAACCCCCTTCATTAGGCCTTCTAAATGAAGAGGTTACATCAAAATTTTCTGAACTCATTTTCACACACCCTTTTCTTTCTCTTTCTCATTTTCGTCTATTTTTTTTTTTTTGCACACCCAACTTGTTTGCCCCATATCTCATTCATTTCTTAATGGAATTTTGATAGGTTTTAGTCGTATCACCTATTCAAAGATAAACCTACGGTCCTCTAACTAAGGTAGTCAGTGGAAGCAGGGTCGAATCCGCAGGGAGACAGAGTTTCTATATTAATATTCAATTAACTAATTACTTCAGATGAAAATATGGAGAATTAACTAAACTAATGAGTAAGCTAAGGAATAAGAATTAAGTCGAGGATTTAACTATGGAATAAAAGCCTAGGGTATTAGGTCGGTCCACCATGCTTATACCAATCAAACAAGGTCAACAACTATCGAAACCTAGGTCAAGAGTCGAGGGCTTAGAGCATGTGTTGAGCTATGGTTAAGACTCAACGCTCATAGTTCAACATACGCCGCATGTTCACTAACGTAATCAGAACTACTGATGTGTCCTAGGCCTCTAGTCGTAAGACGGATCTGTGCAAACAACTATTAACCACAAGCAATCAATGAAATTGGCCACTAACATTAATCACTAATTAAGAACAAACCACATCACAATCACTCTAATCAAGCCCTAGAAATCAATGGGAGTCTAAATAACATTCATGGTATAAACATGGTTTCCCTATCTAACACCCTAGAAAGAGAACTACTCAGACATGATTGAATTGACAATAACAAAACTAATTGGAAACCCTAAGAATTGCATCATGAACTAATTGAATAAAGAAAACCAATTGAAAAAATAATTGAATAAAGTAATTGAGAGATAAGAATAAAGCAATAAGAGAGATGATTACCAAATTGACGGAAAGCTGGAACTTTAATTGAATTGAATAAAATACTAAAATCTCTTCTACAGTGGAAAGCAATAATAAACTAGGCTAAGAGCTCTCTAAATGTTCAATAATATGAAAATCCAAATAAAAACAACCTAAAAAGTATTTATAGTTTCTCAGAAAACAATAAGATAGAGTGGGAAAATAACGAAAATCGCATCCCCGTGTCGTCCACCCGATCGGGCAAAGGGCCACCCGATCGGGTCTGGGAACAGGCTCCCAACAGCAGCAAAGTAGGCACCACCCGATGGAATCGGGCAGCTTCCACCCGATCAGGGCCGCAACCCTAGCACCCGATCGGGCAAGTCCACCCGATGCCATCGGGTGGAGGTCTTCTCAAGCTCCTTAGAAATCCAGCAACATATGGCTAAGTGTAAGTCCGCCCGATGGGATCGGGCAAGTCCACCCGATCGGGCGGAAAAACTTAACTTCTGGCCATTTCACTCGTACCCGATCGGGCAGTGGTTGCCCGACCCGATCGGGCGAGTCTTCTTTCTTCCTTGCTTCACTTGGCTTCAGACGCCAAGTCTTTTGAATGTTTCTTCTTCACAATGGGGTCCGAAAACCATCTCGAGACCGCTAAGATGCCTCATAACCTTCCGCTATAGCGTGGTGCTCTAAACATCGAGTAAATAGGGAGTTTTTCCCTAAAAACCTGCAAAATGATATGGAACACACAAACCACAACTATATCGAAATAGTTAGCATAAATAGCTCCTAAGAGCATCAATATTGCACAATTTAGTTTGTAAAGTAAGGGAAAAACTCTATAAGAAATCAATATATCAAATTTGACGTGTGAGTAGTCAAAATTCATCTACTCGGAATGATCTTGCTTGTGGTATAATTTGTTTCTGAAGAAAGTGAAGTATGTAGCTGCAATTTGCATTTCAAACAGACGACACATCCGTTTCTTGGAGGTTTTCGTGAGCAATGTTATTATCTTCTTTCGATGCCGTTATAAAATTCTTTCTTACCTAAATTCAAGGTAACTAGCATCTCTCTTAACATGTTAGGATTAGAGTGGTAATTTTGGTAGTGTTAGGATTTTTGTTATTAGGGAAGAAATCATGTTTTTAGGCTTAGTTATATTAGTTTTGATAGGATTATTTGTTTTATTTTATTACATGTTAGAATCGTGTTAAGGATGCTTTTACATATATTTTCATGTCTAAACTTATGCTTGGTTTTTTTTATGTACATTAATAGCATGATAGTACTAGAATTTATAATTTTTGTGGCATGAAATTTAGAGTTGTGTTTGGTTATGTTTTGAATGGTTATTGTTCATGTTAAGGGGAGTTTTGGTTGTATTTTGTAGAGGGTTCTTAATCTGAAAATTCCTTATTATTTAAGTTTATGCAATTGTTATCATGTTAAAATTCATGTAGAGTTATCAAATTTAAATTCAATGTTCATACTTTGGGCTATGATTTATGTATTGTATGATAATCAGGTTAAGGTCAATTACTTTAAGTTATAAGAATCATGTTGTGAGCTAGTTTCCATTGGTTTTATGTATGAATACCTGAGGGTAGAATTTGGGTGAAATAACATGTGTGCTGCTTGCACAAGAAAATGAAACATAAGGTCTTTCGAGGCCCGCGAGCTATTTCGCGACCCGCGACCAGTTTGAATAGTGTATGTTCAAAGTGTCATATCTCACTCGTTTTACATCGGACTTAAGCTTATGACCACTTGTTGGAAAGCTATTGATAATCTTTAACATGCAATTAGAATTTTTTAAAAGTATTTTGTAGTGTGGAAGTTATGTCTATTTGAAGTTGCTGCATATGTTTAAAACCATTTCAAAGCCTTACTTTGTTTTAGTAAAGCATGTTAAGACTTGTTGTGAGGTGAAATCTTGATAATGGAACTCTTTTTGAAGATTTGTTGCATTTTGTATTTTATTTATTATGTTATTGGGATGAATACTTGAGTTGTCGACATCGTAATGCTCGGGGGAGAATAATACTGCCCTTAGCACTAGTTCGCCAAGAGTTATGTACGGGGGGTATTATAACTTAGCTGTAATTACCTTCGTACCCAAACTCAGATAACGCCCTTGATGAGTACAATGTTGTATGTTTTATGGTTGCATTTTGAAGTATCTTTGAAGCATATATTGTGTGGTTTGAAGGCTTGTGAATTTTGGTGTTTGATATTTAACGATATACTCCCTCCGTTTCTTTTTGTTTGTCCTACTTTCCGTTTTAGTCCGTTTCTTTTTGTTTGTCCTACTTTTTCATATTTCCATATATAGAAAAATTATATTACTCATTTACCCCTACTTTATCACTTTTTGGTCCCACATGTACCTTTTAATCTTCTCTCACCTACTTTAATCACCAATTTACTATAAAATAAATGAACTTGTTAATTGTTGTCCCCACCCACATGTCTATGACATCACTCTCCTTGATATTTGGAGCTACAGTAAATGGGACAAACAAAAAGAAACGGAGGGAGTATTATTATTAATTTATATTACTGTTGTAATTTGAAATATTTTTAAGCGTATGCTTTCGTTGGTTTGAGGACTAGAAAATATTATATTTTGAAGTGTATGTTTTGAAGTATTTTGGAGTTTGATGTTTGAAGTTTAAAAGAGTATTATTTTGTTGAAGTTATTGATGTGTTAGTCGTATTTAAGTTGAGTAGCCTAAGGGACGGCGTCCCAAAGGTAACGAACATGCACTCCGAGGGGTCAGGGGACACTGAGCAGGGTGTTACCCTGCATTGGAGAATCTTAGGATTATGTTGTCGTCCGAGGGGTCGGGAGATACTGAGCAGGGTATTATCCCGCATCGGGAGATTGGCCATTCTTAGACACACACGGTAGGGAACGTATGCATGTAGGCCATTCTGGAGGTTGCGATCTGACCTATTCTTAGGGAGTGGGCTGCGAATTCTTTAGCGTTCTCTCACTCAATACATATTATGTGGTTTTGAAGTAAATTATACATTTTTACCTTTTGTTGTTGTTTGTTTAGTTTGAATATGAATAATGTAGTCAAGTATGTGGTTCATGACATGTTGTTTCGGTTATTTGAACAATTTTTATATATGTATGTTGTTTGCATCTGATAGAGTGGGTTGACAATTATTTTAACTCTATTTTAAGTTGCTATTTGTAATCCTATATTGGGCTGGGAGAGCTGTTAGTTACTCCCCACTGATTGTGGATATTTGTTGTATATTTTGCAGGCTAGTTTGTTGGGGTTTTTCTTTGGTTTTGGGCTCGGGTTGAGATGCGAGCTATAAATGGTAGTTGTTGTAGGATTAGACTTGTAGTTAATTTAAGAGTTAGTTTCTCTTTTGGTTATTAATCTATTTTTTTAATTATTTATTTATAAGCTCAAAAGGACAATTCATGTATATGGAAAAGACAAGTTCTGCAATACATGTTTGATGTGTCACGCGCAAGTAGTTAAGATGTGAATACGAGCTCCATTCTTATGACTCGTTATAAGAGTATTTGGTTGGGTAGAAATCATTTTTCACAATTTTCTTTTTTTTTGTTTGTAAATGGTGATAAATAGGTTTTCTAGGAATAAACAACATTTCTATTATTTGGAACACACATGACTCATTATTCCTTTTCTTCGTCCTAATTATCTCCTATTTCTTTTCAATTGTTCCAATTTACTCTAACTTTTAATTAATGAAGAACCAAACAAAGAAAAACTAAACTTCCTTGGAAAATAGCTTTTCATGAAAAATTACTTTATGTTAAAATATTTTCCATACAACCAAGTAAAGCCTATAGATAGATTCCTGACTTTATTTGGTTGCACCTACATTCTTGATCATGTGCAAGTATATGATAGCTTACTTATTTATTAAGTGTACTACACCGTTGCAAAATAAAATATCTAGGCTAAATGGTCAATATAACTACTTACAGTCAGAATTTTTCATGTGTATTTCTTATTACTTTACAACTCCATGAACAACAATGACAAATTTATATAAAACGTGCAAAGCACGTGCCCATAATCTAGTATAAAGAAAAGGGGAGAAAAAAAGGATGTAAGGAGATGTCAGAAAGTTACATATGGCATGTTCTCTTTGTCTAACTCTAGCTGAACTAAACCGAACTTATTGGAGCTAAACTGAACTGAAGTCATTGGAGCTGAACTAAACTGAACTAAATTGCAATAAATATATAAATAATACATTATAGGACACATATCATATGACTTTGAAAACCAAAAAACCAAAAAACAGAAAGCCACAGTGATACCGAACGGACCCTACAATATTGCTTCAGTTTATAACTATTCATCAAAAAACCATACTTACCCTAAAAATCATAACTGTAAAGTGGAGTAGAAAACTACAACTAAACAACAACTATTAATTATAACCTTTAGCCCAATCAAGAAGTTTTTTCCGGGAGCATTCGACGCGTCACATAGGATTGTTATGTCATAAATTATTTTTAATAAGAAATTTTTAAAAAGAATAAACTACAAGAATTATTATAATCTATAAAATAATCATAACTTTAGTTATATAACTCAAAAAATTATAATTTAATATTCTTGGACTTTGATATCACGTATCTATATAGTCTTTTATCCCTTATTTACAAGCTAATTTGTGCGTCATTGGAGCTCTTGGGAGCTATTTTGTGCTAACTATCGTATATAGTTGTGGTTTTGTGTTTTAGTGTTGAATTGCAGGTTTTAGGGAGTTTTCTCCCTATTCCCGAGTCATTTGGAAGCAACCACGGCTTTACGAGATGTTACGAGGCACGTAGGAAGGCTCACGAGTTCTATGGGTAGTTTAGGAGGACCCAAGACCCCTAAACGTGAAGTTTAGAGAGCCAAAGAGTCAAAAAGGAGGTTTCCGTTCTCTGATCGGGCGAAAATAGCCCGATCGGGCGAAGTATTTATGATCGGGTATGAAAGTCGCGGACCCGATCGGGCAAGCTATGCCCGATCTGATCGGGCGAGAAGACTTGCACCAGACCCGATCGGGCACCCTCTGCCCGACCCGATCGGGCTGGATGCACATAGGTCTTGTTATGTTGCTGCTTGCGAGGCGCTTGTGCTGGGCCATAATGCTCCCAGGCCCGATCGGGTGGATGCCTCAGGCCCGATCGGGTGGGCCGCATTTCAATACGCTAGATGCTGGGCTGTTGAGCTGACCACGAGGAACAAAGAGAGGCTCGTGGTATTTGACCCGATCGGGTGGTGTCCTCGGGCCCGATCGGGTGGGCCGCTATTCAGGGCTTATGTGCTGCGCTGTTGCTGCCAGGACCACGAGAAGCAAAAGGTGGCTTTTGGTATTTGACCCGATCGGGTGGGTGCCTCGGGCCCGATCGGGTCTGGCGCCATTCGTCGCGGAATTCGTCTTTTATTTCCTATTTTGTTTAGACTTGGGGGGTATTATAAATACCTTTCCCTCATTTTTTTAGGGACATCTTTTATTCATCCTTTCACTGCTTTATACTCTAGTTTATTCTTCATTGTTCGTAGCTTAGTTTAAACACTTAGATTAGTTTAAAGGTGATTGAACCTGTCCCGATTTCAATAAAAGTTCCTGCTTTCTGTCAATTGGTATTCTTTCTTATCCTAATCTCTATTATTATTCTCAATTGCTTAGTTTATTTATTCAATTATTCATAATGCAATTATTAGGGTTTCATATTAGTTTTGTCGTCGTTAATTCGATTATGAGTGAGTAGTTTTCTTTCTAGGGTGTTAGATAGGAAAGCCATGTTTATACCATGATTATGATTTAGATTTCTATTAATTTCTAGGGCTTGATTAGGGTGATTGTGATGTGGTTTGTTCTTATTGAGTAATTAATGTCAGTGTACAATTTCATTGATTGCTTGTGGTTAATAGTTGTTTGCACAGATCCGTCTTACGACTAGAGGCCTAGGACACGTCAGTAGTGCTGAGTACGTTAGTGAACATGCGGCGTAAGTTGAACTATGAGCTTTGAGTCTTAACCATAGCTCAACACATGCTCTAATCCCTCGACTCTTGACCTAGGTTTTGATAGTAGTTGATCTTGTTTGATTGGTATAAGCATGGTGGACCGACCTAATACCCTAGGCTTTTAGTCCATAGTCAATTCCTCGATTTAATCTGTCCTCCTTAGCTTAATCTTTAGTTCAGTTAATTCTTCTCTGATTTCATCTAAAGTAGCTGAATTGATTGAATATTAATTTAGAAACTCTGTCTCCCTGTGGATTCGACCCTGCTTCCCTTTACTACCATAGTTAGAGGACTGTAAGTTTATTTTTGATTAGGTGACACGACTAAAACCTATCAAACTTTGGCGCCGTTGCCGGGGAGACGGCTAGTTTTCTAAGTTTTTATTTGATTATTTGTTCTACTTCTCTGTACCTCATTGGAACTTCATTGTTTCAATCGAGGTACGTTTTACTGCTGCTTTTTGTTTCTTTTGTATGCCCAGGTCCCAAAGAAACGGTTCCCCAATTCCAGCAGACCCCGATCTTACTAGGACAATCAGGCGGATCCGAAAGATAAAGCAGAAAGAAAAGCAGTATGTTCAGCTGAACATCTCTGGAGCAGACACCTTGAGTTCAGTTATGTCAAAATCACTGAATTCATATGGGGTGCCCAACCCAGATGGTCTCTCCACTGGACCTACCATGCCAACCATTGCCGCGGCAAATTTTGAGATTAAGCCTGGACTCATCAGCATGGTCCAGCAAAATCTGTTTGGTGGGCATCCTACTGAAGATCCGGCAAATCATCTGCAACGATTTCAACAACTTTGTCGAACCGTTAAACATGCCGGCGTCACTCCAGATCAACTCAAAGTCATGTTGTTCGAGTTTTCACTGAGAGATAGAGCCCAGAAATGGTTGAACGATGTGAAGGAAACCGAATGGAGTGAGATTTCTGCTGCATTTCTGAGAGAGTATTACCCACCTACTAAAACAGCAAAAATCAGAAATAAACTAGCCACGTTTTCCCAAGAGCCTGATGAAACATTACAGGAAGCGTGGGCTAGGTTTAAAGATCTACAGAGAGAGTGTCCACACCACAATATGGACAAATGGTTCTTGACGCAGACATTCTACAATGGTCTGCAGCCTCAGACGAAGTGTATTGTTGATTCGTCTGCAGGAGGAGTATTTTTAGACAAGGCAGTTGATGAGGGTTATAAATTCATATCAAATCTTGCAGCCAATGACCATTCATCATCTAGGAGTTTGACTAAGAAGGTACTTGAAATTGACGCTATTTCATTGCTTACATCTCAGATGGCGCAACTGACTCAGCAGCTAATGAAGTCTTCTCGTTCGACACCTCCGCCTATGAGCATCAATGCTATGTCTGCCGTAGCACCCATTACCTCATCTTACTGCGAGGTATGTGGTGTTCAGGGTCACTTTGGGCATGACTGTCAGTTCAGTCAACTTCAGATGGAGCAAGCAAATGCCTTCCAACAGAGACAACAAAATTTCCAACCTCCACATAGCTACCAAAACCCACAAAACCACCATCCTCCACCTCCACAAAACCATCCCAAACCCTCTTACTACCAAGCCCCACAAAACTTTCAAAGACCCTCTTCACAAAACTTCCACAACCACAATAATTTCCAAACCCCACAAAATTTTCCCACCCCACCTCCACAAAACAACAACCCACAAGAGCCCCCCATATCTGAAGTGATGAAACTGATGTTAAGCATGCAAAAGGCAAATGAGGAGGCACAAAGAGCCCAAGAGCGACAGATGCTAGCCATGCAAAGATCTAATGAGGAGGCACAAAGAGCCCAAGAGAAAAGCATCAAACTTCTCGAGGCTCAAGTTGCACAATTAGCAAGCTCTAATGCTCAGAGGCGGCAGGGGGAATTGTCAGGGCAACCCGTCCAGAGAGAACATGTGAATGCCATCACTCTTCGTAGTGGCATTGCATATGATGCCCCTCCAGTGCCCGTAGATGAGGTTACCCCAACTGCAGGGAAGAAGAGGGTGGTAGAGGAAGGAAAAAGGAAGAATTCGACGTCTGAAGTCGATTTGTCTGCAGAAGCTGAACAGACAGGGAAGAAAAAAGAGAAGGTTTCTGAAACGCCTTTTAAACCAAGGCTACCTTTTCCTCACAGGATGCAACAATCAAAGGTCGATCAGCAGTTTGGTAAGTTCTTGGCTATGGTCAAGAACCTTGAGGTAAAAATTCCATTCACAGATTTAATTACCCAAGTGCCTGTTTATGCCAAATTTCTGAAAGACATGATCACTAAGAAAAGAGACTTTGGTGGGGTAGAACGTGTCGCTCTTACTGAAGAGTGTAGTGCTTTTATCCAAAATAAAACCCCACCAAAGTTAAAAGATCCTGGTAGTTTTTCTATACCTTGCCATCTTGGACCTATTTTTATTGATAAGGCTTTGTGTGATTTAGGTGCTTCTGTTTCTGTTATGCCACTATCTGTTTTTGAGAAACTGAACATTGGAGCACTTAAATGCACACAAATCACTTTACAGATGGCGGATCGTTCTATAAAATACCCTCTAGGTGTTTTAGAGGACGGTCCTGTTAGGGTTGGGAAATTCTATATCCCTGTTGATTTTGTGGTATTAGATATGGATGAGGATGCCCAGATTCCTATTATCTTGGGTAGGCCATTTTTGTGTACTGCTGGTGCTGTAATTGATGTCAAGTCTGGGTCTTTAACTCTTAGTGTTGGTGATGATAAAGAGATGTTTAAACTAACCAATGTTGTTAAGGCACCTATGCTTGAACAATCTTGTTGCAGGGATGAGGTTTTGGATGAAGTAGGTGTGGAGAAGGTTCCAACTACACCTAAGGTTGCCTCGCCGTCTGGAGGCATTTTCAAGAACATTTGGAGACGAAAGATATTTGATGAGGGTGGCACTCATTGCCAAGCCCCTCCTATTTGAGAGATGGAGGATTATGGTCGTGCGGGACCTTTATAAACCAGCGCTGTGCGAGAGGCAACTCGTATTCTTTCCCTTTTTCCTTTTCTTTTCATTTTTTTATTTTTATTTTTCTTCTTTTTGTGAGCGAGAGTGAGGGTACTAACATTGTTTTTCCTCTTAGCATAGTCCTTATCACCTTTTGGCATTGAGGACACTGCCAAGTTCAGCTTGGGGGAGGATTTCTTTTTGTATTTGATAAATTGCTTGAATGATTGGTGGTTGGATGGATTTGATTAGCCAAACTTAAATTATGCCTGCTTGAACGATTCTTAGTCTTGAAAATGTTTTGAGCTTTGAATTGCTTTTTATCTATGGGGTGAGGCAATCTATTCCATGTTCATGTTCTGTTTGCTTGAGGACAAGCAAAGGTTTAGCTTGGGGGAGTTTGATATCACGTATTTATATAGTGTTTTCTCCCTTATTTACAAGCTAATTTGTGCGTCATTTGAGCTCTTGGGAGCTATTTTGTGCTAACTATCGTATATAGTTGTGGTTTTGTGTTTTAGTGTTGAATTGCAGGTTTTAGGGAGTTTTCTCCCTATTCCCGAGTCATTTGGAAGCAACCACGGCTTTACGAGATGTTACGAGGCACGTAGGAAGGCTCACGAGTTCTATGGGTAGTTTAGGAGGTCCCAAGACCCCTAAACGTGAAGTTTAGAGAGCCAAAGAGTCAAAAAGGAGGTTTCCGTACTCTGATCGGGCGAAGTATTTATGATCGGGTATGAAAATCGCGGACCCGATCGGGCAAGCTATGCCCGATCTGATTGGGTGAGAAGACTTGCACCAGACCCGAACGGGCACCCTCTGCCCGACCCGATCGGGCTGGATGCACATAGGTCTTGTTATGTTGCTGCTTGCGAGGCGCTTGTGCTGGGCCATAATGCTCCCAGGCCCGATCGGGTGGATGCCTCAGGCCCGATCGGGTGGGCCGCATTTCAATACGCTAGATGCTGGGCTGTTGCGCTGACCACGAGGAACAAAGAGAGGCTCGTGGTATTTGACCTGATCGGGTGGTGTCCTCGGGCCCGATCGGGTGGGCCGCTATTCAGGGCTTATGTGCTGCGCTGTTGCTGCCAGGACCACGAGAAGCAAAAGGTGGCTTTTGGTATTTGACCCGATCGGGTGGGTGCCTCGGGCCCGATCGGGTCTGGCGCCATTCGTCGCGGAATTCGTCTTTTATTTCCTATTTTGTTTAGACTTGGGGGGTATTATAAATACCTTTCCCTCATTTTTTTAGGGACATCTTTTATTCATCCTTTCACTGCTTTATACTCTAGTTTATTCTTCATTGTTCGTAGCTTAGTTTAAACACTTAGATTAGTTTAAAGGTGATTGAACCTGTCCCGATTTCAATAAAAGTTCCTGCTTTCTGTCAATTGGTATTCTTTCTTATCCTAATCTCTATTATTATTCTCAATTGCTTAGTTTATTTATTCAATTATTCATAATGCAATTATTAGGGTTTCATATTAGTTTTGTCGTCATTAATTCGATTATGAGTGAGTAGTTTTCTTTCTAGGGTGTTAGATAGGAAAGCCATGTTTATACCATGATTATGATTTAGATTTCTATTAATTTCTAGGGCTTGATTAGGGTGATTGTGATGTGGTTTGTTCTTATTGAGTAATTAATGTCAGTGTACAATTTCATTGATTGCTTGTGGTTAATAGTTGTTTGCACAGATCCGTCTTACGACTAGAGGCCTAGGACACGTCAGTAGTGCTGATTACGTTAGTGAACATGCGGCGTATGTTGAACTATGAGCTTTGAGTCTTAACCATAGCTCAACACATGCTCTAATCCCTCGACTCTTGACCTAGGTTTTGATAGTAGTTGATATTGTTTGATTGGTATAAGCATGGTGGACCAACCTAATACCCTAGGCTTTTAGTCCATAGTCAATTCCTCGATTTAATCTGTCCTCCTTAGCTTAATCTTTAGTTCAGTTAATTCTTCTCTGATTTCATCTAAAGTAGCTGAATTGATTGAATATTAATTTAGAAACTCTGTCTCCCTGTGGATTCGACCCTGCTTCCCTTTACTACCATAGTTAGAGGACTGTAGGTTTATTTTTGATTAGGTGACACGACTAAAACCTATCAGACTTAGATCGAAATGTACTTTAAAATAAGATCTTTTTTATATACTTATCTTATTTTGGAAAAGATAAAGATTAATAAAGGTCATGTGATTATATGAATATGAAAACAACATATATTTGTATCTTTTTCATTAATTGTTATGTCAAATGCAATTAATAATTGGAGATATACAACACAAAGATTTAAAGTAATTCACTAGAAATGTGTGAGTTATTAGGGCTGAACATGGATTGGGTTGGTGCGTTTTGGTACAAACCCAAACCAACCCAAATAAAAAATGGTTTTGACGCTTTTTCAAACCAACCCAAACCGCACTTTGGGCCAACCCAACCCAAATCGCACCAGATAAAACGGTTTTGTGCGGTGCGAAGGGTTAGCGGTTTTCTCAGATTTTATCTCAATAAATTTTTTCTAATTTGTAATTGTTAATTTATTTTACCAACTACACATTTGTTGTTAAAAACATAAAAATAAACTACAAAAGAAGCTAGTAAAAACTAAAAATTTACAAAGTTGCTATAAATATACTACTAAAGGTACAAAATTATTGGTTAGTCAAATATTAAAGGCACTTAGGCGGTTTGTGGAGCGGTTTGGTTTAGAAATATAATAACCCAACCCCAAATCGCAAACTGCGGTTTGGTAAAAAACGCAAACCAAAGCATTTTTATGATCCCATAAACCAACCCAAAACGCGCCAAAACGGTTTGGTTTGCGGTTTGGTGCGGTCTAGCCCAAGTTCTGCTCAGCCTTATGAGTTATATCCACAAGCAAAGGGAAAACAATTTATATTATCTTGAGGAGGGAGAGTACAATATTACAAATTATGGGGGCAAAGTTAATATAGGGTTTACAAATACCAATCTAATTAATCTAAACCGAATGGACCTATTAATGAACCCAAAACAGAAATGATTTACTAAACCGCATACATCAAAAACTACGAAAACCCATCGTACTTGGTTAATCATAGCGCCAAGTGCTTCAAGACATATATCAACTTTAGTATTAAGTTGTAAAAAGAATATACACATACTCACTCAAATTATAAGAACTGAAGTTTGCTACGCCTTCCTTTGCTAGGCGTTTTTTCCGTAGCAACTTCCATTTCAAAATGTATTTAGAAACGGAATTTTAAGTTTTGCTACGGATTTTTTCCGTAGCAAAATCACGTTTTTTTGTAGTGAAAGTAAGTCTTAAAGTAGATACTCTCTCTACGTGCCTATGGATAAACGACGGTAAATCAAAAGACATAACTTTAAAATAAAAAAAAATTAACTTGAAATCTTATGTGTAAGGTTTTAGTTTAAAAGTGGAAGGTGATACAACTTTAAAACCTCGATCTTTTAAGTTAAAACCTTAGAGTTTCAACTTTATACTCCATATTCCATAAGGTCTATACTTGTATCTATGTATAGACTTCCTAACATGATTCTTTTGTAATAGTCCAAACTAATAATAAATTAATATAATCCTATCTCATTATATATATCTGCACGGACTTCAAAACCCAGTAAGTATAAAACCACGATAAAGCAATACTAAGGGTCCGTTCTTTTCAACTTATTTTTGCTTATGTGAACTTATCTGAACTCATTAGACCTTATTCGACCTTATTTGACCTTATTCGACATTATTAGATAGAGCTTATTTGGTTCGCATGGGAAATTGTATTTTATGGGAAATTATTTCCCTTTTCAATTTCCTAGGAAATAGGGATATGTGTTTGGAAGAGTATAGGAACTTATAATGGACACAAGAATTTGCATTTACCAAGGGGGGCTTGGTAAATATTTTCCTACACTTTGGAGGAATTTTCACTTCCTTGAAATTTCTATTTCCTATACTTTTGTGAACCAAACACAAAAGTAATTGGCTATTTCCTAGAAAATTGGAATTCCAAGGGAAATGAGTTGCAACTATAGACCTTATTAGACCTTATTTGACGTTATTATTGTTAATTATTATTTTCATTAGTATTAATAATAATTATTATTATAATTATTTATACTACTACCATTATAATTATTATCATTCTTATCTCTACTATAATAATAATTATTATTACTATTTTCTTATTATCTTTTTAATTTTTATTATCATTAATACTACTACTATTATTATATTATTATTATTATTCAAATTATTTATCATTACTATTATATTATTATAATTATTTATTATTATTGGTCTATAAGTCATTATTTGTTGTTATTATTATTATTATTTATAATTTCTACGGAGGCAAATTTAAACGATGCATATCAATAGATTCAAGAACAACCACCAACTACAATAGTTTAATGTTCATAGGAATACTTTATAAACAACAATCCATAAAAATCGGTATCCCTTATTCATGTAGACGAATACAATTCTCAAGCGTACTACAAGCAACGATGATAACCAAATAAAAAATAATAATAAATAATTATAATTATTATAACCATAATGTTGTCAAATAACAATAATAATAATGTTGTTATATAAAAAATATATAAGAACCTTCATAGACGGAAATAAAAAGAAAAAGAAAAAAATGTTTAATTCCATTAATAGACATCCATTAATAAGGCCCAAATTGGGCGAATCTTCATAGACGAATATTTCCTGAGGTACCCCCGAGGTTAGGACTAATTCCTCAGGTACCCTCCTCGTTTTCGACCTAGCTGAGATGCCAACAGACGTGGCTTAAATTCCATTAACGCTAACAGACATTAGGGTTCCGTTAAGTTTTCTCAATTACATTTCAGTTTTAATTTTAAAAAACATAAAAAAAAATTGAAAAAAACCCCACCCCACCCCCTGCCACTCTTTCTCCTCCCACCACCCCCTCCCTCGCTCTCTCTTCCCCCACCCTCCCCCATTCGGCCACCACAAAAAAAACCAACCTACCTAGATCGACCACCCCAACCTACCCCAAAACCCCCAACCAACCAACATCGACCACCACCGACTAAATCGACTCACCCAAGCCCCTTGATTTTTCGCAACCACCAACATCCAATTGAGAAGTCCATTTGCACCCCATCATCATCCGTCCTCCACCAGTCCCTTGTTTCATTCGCCCAACCCACCAACATCGCCAATCGTGTTCATTTCTAAGTCAGTCCGAGTTAGTGTCGCTACAACTCGTTTCACCTCTATCCGCTGTCGAGTCAACCGCTCCGGACCTTATTCACCCTTGAACAACAACAACAACTCTTATGGTTCTAACTTTAGCGACCGCCCTCCCTCTGAAATTGCCCCTCTTTTCCAGGTTGTGATTATGAGCATTGGTTGATTGTTATGGATAAACCTGGTGGTGAAGGTGCTACTAAGCAACAAATGATTGGGGGTTTTAATTTAGGCAGTGGGAGGGGAGGAAGAGGAGAGAGAGTGGGAGGGGTGGTGGTGGTGGTTTGGGTGGGGCGACGATTTCAGGGAAGGAGTGGTGCGGCGGTTTCAGGGAAGGGGGAAGGGTGGTAGGGGGTTGGGGGTGGGTCGTGGGTTTGGGGAGGGGAGGAGAGAGAGTGGGTGGGTTTGAGGGTTTTAATTTTTGTTTAAAATTTTTCTTCTGTTTTTTTAAATGAAAATTGAAATAAAATTGAGAAAGTTAACAGAAAAGTTAACGACGTTGGTAATAAGGGTATTTTAGCCGCAGACATTAACTCTGACATTTCAGCTAGCTCAAAAATGAGGAGGGTACCCGAATAATTAGCTCTTTATCCTAAAAGAAAAAGAGTGTGTAATTCCATTAATAGACATCCACCCTTACACGCCACGACGCCAAAAAAACAGATACAAAAAAGTAAAAAAAAAAACAAAAAACAAAAAACAAAAAAAACAAGGGTAAAAAAGGCAAAAGCAAAAAAGAGAACGCGTAAACAACAGAAACTCTAGAAAGTCGGTGTAGCGCCTCACCTTTTCTCCTTTAAATAGCAGCAAACCCCCCTCTCTCATACCCCCTCATACAATTTTCAATTGAACAATTTCTTGAGGAGGCGGGTTCTTTCTCTCTCCTAGGGTTTCCAATTTATTTGAAGTCGAATCCCGCCGATCTTGATTCATTCATAAGGATTTGATCTTTTCTACCAACCCTCTTCGATTCACATCATAGTGTTGGATAATTTTGGGGTGTTTTTAAAATTAGGGTTAGTTGTGATTAGAGATGTCTCGGTGTTATCCGTTCCCGCCACCTGGGTATGCTGAGAATTACTCAAGTCGTGAGGCCTTGATCTTATCGATTAAGGTTTGTTGAGCCCACTATCCACAAATACCAGTTTTGTCTAGTTTTTGTATAAAAACTATGACTTGCTCCTCATGTGCTTTATGCTATAATCTATACCATGAAAAATTGTAGTACTGTATATTTTTTTGTAAAGAAGATTTAGTGAATTTTCCCCCAGTTGTAATTGTAAATATATCAACAAAGTAAAGAATATTAATGATTGAGTTTTGTATGATTCTTGAATTCATTAGTTAGATCGTGTGTATTATGTATCAATTGGACAAATCTTGAGGATAAAGCAATCTCTCCAGGACACTAAGCCATATGTGTATCTTCTTTAGGTTTTTAGATTTAAGCAGATCTTAATGATGAACTTTGATGGGATTTTAGGTCAATATGATTTTCGGGTTCGGGTGTTCTTTTAATCGTGGATCTTTGATTCTTGAGAATGGAGTTTTCTTGGGTCAATGATCAATTTGTTGTACAAACCCGTTTGGGATAATCTAAAACTCTGGTTTTGCAATGACAGGAATATGTTTTTGAGCCAAAAAATCTTTATGAAAATTTACTGTAAAATTGCATTTGTTTGGGTATTTTCAAATTTTCTTGAAATGTGATTCTTTGCACAAGTTTTAAACTATTTTTGGACAAATTCTAGTTTTTTTGATTATTTTCCACCGGATATTTAAGCTGATTTTGACTTTGAAATTTCTTGCAGTGGTGGGTGTTGGTAATGCTTTGGTTTTGGCTTTATTTAGTGTTGCATTGTGTTCATGCTTTGGCGCTATTTTAGTGAAGTGAATGACCAGTTATCTTTACTACTAGTAAGGATTTGAAACTTGCATAAAGACTTGTGGTTGTTACTTCTTGCATGCCCAGCCCAGATGTGTGTTGTGTTGGAATGGATAATTTGTCGTTTCTCGTCGTGATTGCTTTATTGGCTTGCTGCCACCAATTACATGGTCTGAATCTACTCTTGTTGGTGCTTTAAAGCTCCAAAACGAAAGAGAGAAGGCCATTTCAGTCAGGGAAGGTGACAAAGAAGGCAGGAACAAGGACACGAAAGACAAACATCGGAACAAGGAAAAGAAAAACAAAGAAGAGAGGAGGAAGGAAAAGAAAGATAAGGAAGAAGGGAAGAAGGAAAAAAGAGAAAAGAAAGGAAGGAAGGCGGTGGGTGCAACTGCAGCTAGTGTTGAGATTGGGAAGAAGGTTGTTGCTGATAAATTGTCGAAAGCTGACAATGTGGTTGTAGAATCTAGAGGAAAGTTGGGTGCACTGCTAGAGAGGAGCAGTCTTACCGAAGAGCACGGGCGGCCAATTGATTCACAGTATGGGGCTTGCTCCTCTGATAGTACAAGTAACAGTAACAAGAGGAGAAGATATTCCCCTTCTCCTATTGGCATACAAAGTAGTGGTGAATACACTTCCTGTGTTAATGCAGCTATTTTTTAATTTAGCATGTTTTCTTGAAATGTATGCTAATTTCAAATGTCTGTTGTCATAATGCAGGCAATAAAATTCGAATTCGCTTGTCAACCATTCAGAAAAGAGATGAACCTAGTACATCAGGAAGCAAACAACAAGCTGGTCTTCTCCCACCAAGGAGGGATGATTTTGTAACCTCGCATAGCCAGGCAGAGCCTTCCATCGCCTGTGCAAGACCCGAATTATCCATCAAGCAAAAGGATGTAATTCCAGCCATAAAACAGAAGGATGTAATTCCGAATGATTTTGTAACTGCACATAGCCAGGCACAACCTTGCATTGCCCGTGCAAGCCCCGAATTATCCATCAAGCAGAATGATGTACTTCCGGCCATCAAGCTGAAGGATGTACTTCCGGCCATCAAGCAGAAAAATGTAATACCGGCCATCAAGCAGAAGGATGTAGCTCTGGCGGATTTTGTAACCTCACATAGCCAGGCACGGCCTTGCATTGCCCGTGCAAGTCCTGAATTATCCATCAAGCAGAAGGATGTAATTTCGGATGGTCTAAGTCGTGCTGCGCCCACAAGTACCTTAGCTCGTGCTGCGCCCACAAGAACCTTAGCTCGTGCTGCGCCCACAAGAACCGTAGCTCGTGCTGCGCCCACAAGAACCGTAGCTCGTGCTGCGCCCACAAGTACCTTAGCTCGAGCTGCGCCCACAAGTACCTTAGCTCGAGCTGCGCCCACAAGTACCTTAGCTCGTGCTGGGCCCACAAGTATCATGGCTCGTGCTGAGCCCACAAGTACTGCTACAGTACAGTTTATACCAACCAAGGTTTCTAGTTTGAAAGAGCCGACAAGTGAATCTGTATCCCAGAAGGAAAGGTTGTCATCCCATGGAAAAATCCAGTGTAGAGATATACATGAGGAACTGTCATCAAATGGCAAGAGAATGCAGAAAAAGAAGTCCTTGTATAATAGTTTGTTCAGGGATTGGGTGCCACCTCCACTAGAAAGTGTGGTTGATTACAATGATGATGATGAAGATTGGCTTTTTGGCAGAAAGAATGAAGACAGAGCAGCCAAAAGATTGAGAGTGGGTGATGAGATCGGAAGCTGTGGTGGTGAAAATCTTGCGTGCTCGGCTTCTGCTGTAATGCAGCCGCAAGCCCATTTCTTGGCAGACGTTCAATTATATGCATTGCCATATACTGTGCCGTTCTAAGCTTGACATGTTCCACTTGTTATTTGTAAATGGTGATGAACGATCCTAGGACTGGGACTGTGACTGTGACGCGGGTGCACTTTCAAGCATTGCTGTAACTTTGTTGAAGAAAGATGGGATGATGTTGGCAGTCAGACGCAGACTTACCAAGTACCATGATAGGGTTTTGAAATTTTGGCGGGGATGGTTGATAATTTTGGGTGTACTAGTTGTAGGGTCTGTTGTGTCCTAGGATTGGATTTTTTTGTAATGTAAATACTTCATGATGAAACATGCCTACTAAGTACTGACACTAACTGTGCTTTTGATTGGCACGTCTCAATCTCTACAAATTGTTTTATGGTCTTGTAATAGAGATAATTGTAGACTATTGTGGTCTGATGCAATCCACCACCACCTGCAATTATTAACCATCCATAATATGTATCACATTCACAGCTTAAAACAGAGAAACAGGGGTGGTGACTGCTGAACACTATATAAACAATTTGGTTCAATGAAAACAACATAAATGAACATTATCTTTGTGCAAAAAGCACTTTCAGAGTCACATCAGATTTCAATACTTCTGCCTTCAATATGCTTTTCAACTATATTGAAATATCTTTTTATTTCTTTTACAAGAGGAATATAAAAGAAGTATGTACACAGATAGTGAGATCGTGAGAAACTGAGTCTAGAAAAATGTCAAGAGCTGTAGATCAGATCTCGCCTAAAGCTGCGATGTTTCAACCTTCAACAGTGTGTATGAGATGCAACATTCTCTTCCCTAGAGTTCATGGAGTTCGGCACCCATGTCGGACATAGATACATGTTTATTGTTGAAGTGTCCCACTCGTCTATTTTATGGAAATTTTGTATGTTTTTAGCCTAAAATGAAGTGCCGAAATATTCATGCCCATGTCCAAGGGTCAAGGATCCAACACGGATACTTGAGGTAAAATAAAGAATCCGTGTAAAACAGCCTGCAATCAAGAAGCTGTTGTGATCCACTCATCACCCTGTAAAAAATTCTGTACATAGTAAGTAGAGATATGTTCAGCAGGAATTTGTCTACTCCAAGGGACTCTGTTAGACAATTCAGCACCCACACCGGAATTTCCGAACTCCCCATAATAAAGGGTAGAAAGTGCGAACTCCCCGGTCCATGGAAGCCAGCCAGTAGGGGTGATAAGAGCTTCCATGGTGCAATTAATGTAAACAGTCCGAGAATACATCTTCCACGGCCTTCCTAAGTAGTTCTTGTGCTTGCTTGGCTTGCTGTGGTAAAGTCTCATGTATTCGTCTGTTCCGTTAATGAGGCAACCTAGAAAGGCAAACCCTGTGGTTTGAGCAGGATCTGTTCTCCCGTGGGCCGATATAGCATTGGTCTCACCACTTGCAGGTTTGGTTTGGCGGGGACGTATTAAAATGGGGCAGTCTTGGAAGATGGCGGCTGCATTCCCAAAGATGAAGTCAACATTTCCTTCAATACGACATGATTTAAAAAGCTGCCTGAGGGCGTGGACATAGATGGTGTCCTGGTTACCAAGGAACTCGCAGTTTTCAATGTAGGAGAAATCACTGTCTGAACGGAAGGCAACAGCTTGATGAGCGTCTGGTCCTGCCGTGTTCTGAATTGTAAGGCCACTGGCCATGAATCCGTCACCAAGGACCCCTGCAATAAAATCACAATGGTTCACACACTTCCATTCTGCAGACATAACGTCTCACTTTTACAGCTTCACAGACATAAAAGAGAAAGAAACTATGATTGAAGTCAGATTTCCAATTCCAAATCCCACATGAAAAATAGGTCTTCCCCCTAAATTAATGTACCATGAATTCGGCGATTTTGGGCTTATGCACAAGAGCAGCATAACATTTTGCACAGTTAGTTCAATTTTAGAAAACAAAGAGCACAACAAGTGGATACAAGAGACCTCTGATTTAATATCCATTTGATTCATGCATGAATCTAACAATCTTGTACCAAATGATCAATTTACAGCAGTGAAAATTAAGATCACGTGCCTACTCTATGTCAGCCCAGTTAGCCATCACTTAGATTTGATATATTAGAGGACAAGGCATGTGAAGTTTCCTTGCTGCTAACGTCCTAGTACAAAACAAATGGGCCACTACAAATGTATTGTCTTTAATGTACCAAAACTTACCACTCCCTCCCTAAATGATCTAGAGGAATGTTCAGTCTCTAATTGATATGTTTGACCAGTAATATCTATGATTATGAATTGATAAAATCATAAATTGTTGGTATTTAAGATAAACACATTATCTTTAATGTCTCTTTCTTACAATTGAAATAATATCTGGCGAAGGTTCAAACTTTTGACTATCAAATAGGCAAAACAAGAGCACCAATAAGGATGGATTTTTTGTTTAACTGCACATTAAAACAGTAATACCAGCAATTTACTTTTGAAAAGATATATGTTCACTTTCCATAGAAAATATCCCAATCCCAATCCCAATCCCAATCCCATCTAACTATCTAAGGTGGTAGGACATAATCAAATGCAAATTAATACGCGACTGCCGACCAGAAGCCAAGCACCAGCAAAAGTCACCATAAGGTTCATGAATCATTATTTCAGACTACCAAATTTCGGTTAATGTCTATATTAATCGAAAATTATAGATTCAATATATTCACTTCACTTTGCTACTTGCTAGTCCTAGATCTATTTTTCATGTCTAATGCCTCACCATCAAACCTACCTACCATTGAAAAGATGCAATTTCTTACAAAATACAAACATACAAAAATGAAACAAAATTGCTGCAACACCCACATTAATGCATGCAATATTCAAGTTATTGTTGATCATGACACACAAAATCATCACCAAACTTTTGAAAAAAAAACTCACCGACAGTAGCAGTATTATATGTGGTGATCCCCTGCAAGCCAGTGTTTAACGAACCTGTAATGACAGTTTTACCCATACCATCTCCCAAAAACACCAAATTCTTTTTATTAAAAGGCACTCTAATTATCTCATCATAAACCCCTTCCTTAATCCTGATCACATACTTCTTCCCTCCTTCCAAATTCTCCGGCGCCTCATCCACCGCATCCTGCACCTTCCCGTACTTACACCCTCCACCTCCGCACACTGTCGCGTCCGCCTCCGTAAAATAACTCATAAGCGACCCGAACTTAAAAGACCCCGTCTCAGCCCCCGCCACGACAGGCTCCCAGAATCCGTCCCGTTCAGTACGTGGCGGAGTCCATGATGCCGGATTGGAACCCAGTGCGTCCAGCGCGCGCAGCATGCTGAGCGCGTTGCTGGTGGAAGTGATCAATACGGTGTCGAAATAAGACATCGTTGAATTCACCGCCGCAGAGTCATTCACGTACTTGAGACCTGTTCAGAAAATCAGTTGTCAAAATTTCACAAGAATTTACTGCTTCCATTCTCATTTTATTTGCTGCTACATATGTACTTTGACCATTATACGTAACAAAAAAAAAAAAAAACCGTGTGGCACGATGCGGTTCTGTTTGATTTGTCTCAGTAAGAACTTTTCAAACATATAATTTTTGTAACTTTTTTCTATGACTAAATTGAGATACTAGTATTAGTTTTTAGATGAAAAATTGGACGTAGCAAATAGATTGAGACGAAAATTGAAAGAATTACTCACCTGACCAGCAGTCATACTGGTAGCAAAGAGCAGCGCTAGCCCATGCACGTGCGTCTCTGAGCTTGCCACGTGAGAGAGCATCCTCTGCAGCAGAGGTCCGTACCTCAGAATTCCCTAAAACCTCAAGGCACGTTTGGGCGGCACGAGAGCGGTTGAGGTTATGGGCCGAGGAGTCAAGTATTTGTTGGATCATGGACTGACCCGTTTTGAGATTCTGGGCCGAAACTTGAAGGGCAGTCTGAATTATACCAACGGGGGTTGTGTCTTGCTTGGGGCCGGCCAATTGGACTAACATGGACTGACACGCGTCAGGAAAGCGAGTTGCTCTGCAGGCTTGGCGAATAGCAAGAATATCGGCGGAATTAACATGGTAGCGGTGGTGGTAGGCGGAGGAGGAGGAGAGAGAAAATAAGAGGAAAAAATAAAGGAAAAGAATGGAAGAAGACATGGAAAAGAGAAGGAAGAGGAGTTTGTGTTTGGTGAAGATGAAGTGGGGTTTAAAATGGGGGTAAGAATTGTGAAAAGGGGTGGCATTTATAGAGTTTCTGGTAAGGTTGTGAAATGTCATTAGTAATAAAGAAAAATGGACAGATTAGGAAGGGATTGTAAAATGTCTAATTAAGGAAGATAATGGAGTGTGAATAGGATGTATTATTATTATAAATATAGGGTTATGTACTGGCTGGTAATTGATAATGTGATCTGTGGAATTTGTATAATTCAGATAAGTGGGAGGATTGGGAATCTGAGTGTGAAGAGTATGGGGGAGGTTGTGGAAGACAGAGTCACGGGGTAACAGAGAGAGAAATGGAGAAAGAAAAGGGGGGGGGGGGGGGGGGGTTCACGGGAGTAACTGGAAAAAGGGGAATGAGGAAATGGCCTGATGAATCTTTGGATTTTGGTGATGGTAATTGGGTGTCGCCGTTGTTTTGATTAATCTGTTGTGGGGTTTAAGGGGGACCCTTTAAGCAGTAACGGGAGACTGGAGTGCGCCTGATGTGTATTCAGAGTTGGATACGTGATGCAGGTACTTGTCTCCACTCTATAATCTAGATGGGTACTCCCTGTTTTCTTTTTTAAGTATGGAGAAATGGTTTTTTTTTACTCCTAAAGATGGAAATGGAGAAAATAAAGATGGAAATGGATTTTGTATCCTCTTCAGATTTAGGTTTTGGAGTTTCGCATTTTGGATCTAGTTCTGGATCGGTATTTTGAAAAAGGGTATGGAACTTGTTATTATGATGTTTTTATGGTTGTCTTCTTGAAAAAAGGCTACCGTAAAGAATTAAAAATAGCCTCGAATTTGTCCATGTCAACATATGATATTTATAACTAATTATTAAAGATATACTTAAATACGCAATAACATATGTCACTATATAGCATAATATAGTTCATAATATACGAAAATTATGCTTTGAATTTCATTAGTAGTCGTCAGTTTTTTGGACAATACCATAACACGTTTTGGTCATAGCAATTGTTTAGACATGTACAGTGAAATTGGTATTGGCTATGACCATAGCTTGATTTGGATATCGCCCAACTTCACTATCTAAATTACAGCTATGACTAAAACATGTTATGGTGTTGTCCAAAAACTAAAACTGACGGTAACTAATTTTCGTATGGATATTTAGCAAATTAAAAAAAAGAAAGTTAAGTAAATTTCAAAATAATCATTGCTGACGTGGCCAAACGTGTGGTTCACATTAATCAATTACCGTAGCCTTTTTTAAAGAAGTCTATACTAAAATTTTCACTGTTATTAAGATCCAAATCTATTCCTTAATTTTTTATTATTATTCTTAGAAATTTAAAATGTGAAAAGTATGTAGATAAGGTACCAAAATCATATTTCTATTATATAAAGTTTAACTTTGAATAAGTAATGGACAAAATTATCGTGAATCATCTCAGTTATAGCTCATTTTCCATTATTATTCTCAACTTTACTTATTTTCAATCACTTAACTTAAAACCTGTTAAACCGTTCTTAAGGCCATGTGGCGTTATTCTATGAACAAAAAAATTAAAAAAAAAGAAACCCCGCCCCATCTTAAACAACCACCACCACCTCCTCCAACTCCACATAACCACACCATCAAATTCAACACCAAACACCCAGGACCTCCAGCGGCGCAATCTCACTTCTTTTTCCTCACCACCACCTAGGGATGGCAACGGGTGGGATTTGGGTCGGGTGAGCCATCACCCGCATCCATCACCCAGTTAGGCCAACTTTCATCCATCCATTCATCACCCGGTAAGACCATCACCTGTATCCATCCATCCACCACCCGCTGGTGAACCGGGTGGACAAGGTGGTCATCCTTTTAAGATAATTAAACGAGAAAAGTTAAATCAAACTTGCAAAATCACAATTTATATATTAACTTCATGTCAAATTAAGATAAATTCAGCTGCAATAATAATGAGTTTTGCAATTTTTATAAATATGTGTTTTGGCGATAAGTTGTCAATAATATACGAATAACAAATACCATTTTAGCATGAGAGGGTTTGACAATTGTACTTATACAAATTTCTCCGTTGAAATATTTATACACTTATAATAGTAATAATTTTAATAGAAGTAACACGTGGTTGCTTACGAGGCTTTACTACGTACTAGCTAATTATAAAGTTATTGTTGTCTCCAACAGTTCCCAAATACTAATGTTTTTATACTTCGTGATAAATGTTATAAAATAAAATGTTTTGACGGGCTGAAGTAGAGGTTACGAGTTTTCCACCATTTTGGAATTTTGTTTGTTTTGAATATTCTCCTGATTTTACAGATTTGTGTTGGATGTCCGGAATCAAAGCAAGAGTGACTTCGTAGTTTGAGTTATACTGGAGATTCAAGTTTGTATGATGTTAAGTTGTTTTATATTGGAAATTGGGTTGTATTGTATTAATTGTACATTAATGGTTTGTGAATAAATCATTTTAGAAAAATTTCGGTAATTAAGTTGAGCCAATTATGTATTTGGAAAGGCTTATTAGGACCATTGTGTTGTGGGCAATGACCCATAGGTCCATGATTAAGGTTTTTGGTTGAGACCGTTACAAGTTGGAGTTAAATTATATTTGATTCTTCTAATTAATAAGATATTTAGGTGCATGATTGCTAAGCGAGTTAAGCTAGCAGCTCGGAAAGGTCGGACTGTTACACTTCCATACACAAAAATGGATGAAAAATAGACTCAAAGGTTGACTTTTGGCTAAAATAAGATAATAAGGTGTACAATTTGATAAATAATGACATATAATGTGTGCTCTCACAAAAATAATTTTAAAAGATGTTTTTTCACAAAATTATAACTTATAAGTTCTTTTTTAACAAAATTTCCATTATATAAAAGAACGCTTGGTAATTTATCACCCAAAAGAAATTAGTTTTGAATAAATTGCTACAATAAAAATTAAAAATTGTAAAAAACAACATAACCAGCCTAATTAATGATAGGAGCTTTAAGTCTTTAACTTCCTTGATTTAAATTTTTTATTTTTTATTTTCTTATTTTTGGTGTCCACCCCCTCCTCTTCCTTATAGTATAGAGATTATATATATATATATATATATATATATATATATATATATATATATATATATATATTTGTTTGTTTACAAAGTACATATAATTGTCTAAAAAGTTTATATTATATTTGAAGTGTGGAACCATTTAAGATTCATTTTAGATCGGTGAAACTAGTTCATCCGCACATCTGGGTTTGGGTCATTGATTTTGGCATTCGAAGGATCGGAGCCGGATCCACCTTGACATAACGCATTTGTATCCAACAGTGTCGATCCTATCGATTCATTGCCATCTTTAATCACTCATCGTCTACGTCTCTTCTCTCCATCTTATTTTTAGTTTATTTCAACTTCATTCAATTCAATTGCATTTAGCCCATTCATTACGTGAACTTCTTCGTTAATATTATTTTTACTCTTGTTCATCTAATTTATTTTATTCTTATAATCATTATATCTTATTTTCTATTATTATTTTTACTAATTATTTCGTGTCAAAGAAACACAATAATATTTGTATGAAGTGGGCTAGAACGAACTGCTAAAATCGAGGATATCTCTACGAGCTAATATATGTCACCCCTGAAAAACAAGAGAAAGTGGTTAGGGTTTGTACTCGGAAGCTGTCCTGATCGTACTTATTATGCAAAAGTAAATGGTAAATAAGTTATGAATAATATAAAGTGAAAAGAGATTTTCAAGAACAATAACGTAATAGGATTTTCTTAATTATAAATGGAATAACTACGTGTGTGAATGTAGGAAACTAGATAAGGGACTATTTTTACATGTGTATCTCGATTGTACTTATTATTCAGAATGCTGACCACTAATGCCAATACATACGGTAGTGACGAAATAACATACACGTGTTGTAGAGGATATTAGATTTGAATGCACGTGATGCGTGCGAAAGCATATGAAGTTCTGCATAAAAATATAATAGTTATTGGAAGCGAGAAGAAAAAAAAAGATTAGGAAGAACCGATAGTTAGTTTAATGTGATTTATTTTCAAAAAAAAAAAACAAACCTATAAAAAGTGTAAACTAGAGGTAAGAAAATTATGCCTATTTATTAGGAACTAAAAAATAAAAACAATATTTTTTTTTCGGTGTCCACTCCTCTTCACTTATAAAATAAAGATCAACGACAACGGGAACAAGGGACTTAACCAACATCCTGAAGGAGCCGAGAAAGAAGTGAGAAAACGAGTACCATGTTAACTGAATTGGTCCAAGACACCCGGAAAAGGAAACCCGTGAATGAAAATGAGTGTGTGGTAATGTTTAGTAAGTTGCCATCTCTGAACCCACCATCCTATGATGGTAAACCCGATCCACTCGAGTTTGAAGATTGGATCAACCGCATGGTACACTTATTTGAAACCTTGCGATGGCCCGATAAATGGAGAGTTGATTTTGCTGTATTTTATCTCACGGGACAAGCAATCTTATGGGTGGAAGGTGAATAGAATCCCGAATCGTTAGTTACCTCTAATATTTCTTCCTATTTTTCTTACCTTTATAAAAGTATGAGGAGTGTTTGGTAAATGACTTTTGGTGACTTTTTCATTGGCTTTTGGGTTGTGCAGGTGGTCAAACAACCAAATAGTATTTGATAAATGACTTTTGTATTTGCTAAAAGGACGACCTTTCAACCAAAAGCCAAAAGCCGCTTTCACAAGCTTCATCGGTTGACTATTAGCTTTTGCTTCCATTTTGTACTAAACACTAAAGACTAACAACCTTTTTTACCAAATACTTTAAAAAGGATCAATAATAATATACTCGATCAAACAAATTACTAAAAAAGAATCTATCAAACAAGCCAGCATATAAAACCACCGGCGAACAGCGACCTGCAATTTCCAGACACCGCACTGATCCGTGCGGTAGATCGATCTAGTAAGCAAATTGAAATCGCCCATTGTATTCTTTGTAACTAGTCAAAAAAAAAAAACAAAAAAAAAACAGTGACTTGGTCTGCCAAACCCCCAAATAACATAATCAATCTTCTCCCAGTCTCCTTGGCAAAAATACAAATCTCTCTTTGATCATTCTCATTTTCCTGAGTCCTAAACTGAGCTGTCCTCTCGTCGTCTAGGCTGATTCAGAAAGAGTGAGAAAATGATAGTGGACGGAATTGAAGACGAAGAAAAATGGCTTGCTGAAGGAATTGCCGCTGTTCAACAGAATGCTTTTTACATGCTCCGTGCTCTGGTACATCTTTATCATACTCGATCATCACAATTCTTCTTTTCTAGTACTAGATCAGATTCACAGCTTATATAAAATTTCTCTAATTTTGCGTTACAATTTCTTATTAGGATTCCGATAATCTCAGAGAAGCTCTCAAGTACTCCGCCCTAATGTTATCGGAGCTCCGAACCTCCAAACTTTCTCCTCACAAGTATTTTGAACTCTGTGAGAATTGTTATTTCCTTCTACTCAATTTCACTTCAATTTGACAATTCTATACTATTTTTTAATTTGCTGAATTTTGATGATTTTAATTTGTTTGGGAAGATATGCGAGCTTTTGATGAATTGAGAAAGCTGGAATTGTTCTTTAAGGATGAGAGCAGGCATGGTGTTTCAGTGTCTGATCTCTATGAACTTGTTCAGCACGCCGGCAATGTATTACCCAGGCTGTAAGTCTTGTCTTGGACCTCTTCTTTTTTTAATCAATTTTTTCTCATCTTGTTTTGAATTGTTTGTCTTGAATTCCTTGATGTACAAATTATCTCCTTTTTTTTTTTGTTTTTGGATGATTGTGGAGAAAATTCAAGTTGACTTTGACTTTTGTGGGGGTTGGGGAGGGGAGGGGGGGCAAGAGTGAGTTGTAGATGACTAGAAATAATGGACAACCTTGTTTCGTTAGCCTTTATTTGGAGTTGGAAACACATTCAAATTAAGTGATTGTGTTACCGCTTGTTTGGTTTGGATGATGGAGGTATCTGTTACCCTTACTGCTTGTTTGGTGAGCTGTAAGGGTGGTAATGACAACAAAATATGTGTAATTTAAAGGGGAAATCCTACATTCATTACCATGGTAATGAAGACACATCTTCTAAACATGTGACTTTCTTCATAAAAATTCATTACCACCCATTACCGCAAAGGTGGTATTGAGTGGGATTGGAAATTTGTGAAGAATATCACATGTTTAGGGAAGTGTTTTCATTATCATAGTTATGAGTGGGCATTATCCTTCCAAATTACACATAGTTTTATTACCAATACCCCCATATAGTACCATTTACAAAACGGGCTGTTAGTGTATAACGTAAATTTCCAAAACACTATCCTCCTCACGCCACCGATAACAATTCTATTACCCTCTCCATTCGACAAACTAAACAAACAATAGAGGTAACAATTATTGGTACCAAACCATCCTTTTTTATTCTATTCCTTTTTCATTCCATAGCTTGAACCAAGCAAGCTTTTAGCTGAAATATCCATAATAGTAACTAAAACAGAACTGAGACGAAGATGGCTCATACCAACTAATTACAAACATGCTGGTACAAATTTCTATCATTTTGTTTAGCTTTACTGGGTATAATACTCTATATTCTATGTTCTATGTTGCTACTATCAAGAATCAAGAGTCCTATTAAGTATTACCTGACGAACATGACACTGCCAGTAAGGCGTGCTTGGCAGGTTTTTACATTAAGGGGGTAATTAAAGCAAACAAAGTAAAATTTAGGTGAACTAGGGTGGTGGCAAGGGGATAATGGAGTGGTTTTGTGATAAAATGAGAGAGATGGACAAGCTTATATCTTACAAATGAGGGTAATATTACATAGTGAGTAATTATTACCCCCATATGAGGGTAATAGTTCCCCTCTTTCTCCTATTTTCTTCCTACCAGTACCACCTTATGTCCTTATCCTCTCCACCACCACTCCACCCCCTTCATCATTTCTTCTAAATGCCTTAGTTTTTCTAATTTTGAATTTTATTACCCCCTCAATGCATTATCCTCAATCCAAGCATGCCCTAAGCGTCATTTCTAACCCTAAATACACTGTTTGCAAGAGCAGCAAATATGACATTATTTGCCAACAATTCTAGCCATCCATGTACTACAAAAGCAGCTGTTATGACATTATTTGCCATTTACAATGCCAGTTGACTTTGGCAGATTTGCTGTTTTGACGCATGATGATTTAGGATGTGTAGCTAGTTGAATCTATGCTGTTCAAAAGTTCAAAGGAGTATTTGTACATGAGAACGAGTGCAATGGCACTAGTAGTGATCTATTAATCCGTTTGTCGTTATATTTTATCAATTCCCATTTTGTTTTTTTTCAAAGTTTGTACCGAGTGAGGGGCTAGGAGAAAAAGTAGAGAGAGAGTGAGAACCACGTCACCTGAATAGGAAATGGAACAACTTTTTAGGGACAAACTAAAAAGAACAGTGGGACATTCTTTTAAGGAGAGGTAGTATGTTTAAGGGAGTACTTGTGCTACACTTTTGGGGAAAAGGCTGGTTGCCTGGTTCTATGAAAAAAAAAAATCATCTCTGTGGTTAAATAGGCAGACTTGGACTCTCGTCCATCTACTAATAGTCTTACTTTTTATTAGACAAGGTGAAGTGGGAATAGAGATTTTTCAGGAAAGCATTTACATGATATGTTTTACTTCCTCTGTTTCTTTTTTTTGGAACATAGAGAAAAACACACAAAGCAAGGAATGTAGAGAGAGAAAGAGGGGACCACTTGTTAATGAAGAAAAAGCACACATACCAAGGGCAAAGTTGTAAATAAATGGAAAAAAACTATCCATTTTAAGTAATGTTCCAATTAATATGACATTTCCTTAAAAGGAATATGTTGCAAATAAAAAGAAACGGAGGAAGTATTATGATACATATCAATGAGTTGATGTTTACGTTCATATTTTGTGTTTTGATGAATTTGTGCTCTTTGATGAAGTCTTCCTCTTGTGGAGACTACCACTAGGTTTATAAAAAATATACTAAAAAATATACCATTGTTATCCAAATTGGACATTATGATATTATATATAATTCTTTCTATATTCATTTTTATATTCATAAAACAGAATAAAGGTTGTTCACCAAGCTATAATGTGGTGGTCCTCACAAACTTTTACCAAATATTCCCGATTGTTTCCCGCAAAGAGCCAACTTTGTCAAAATCTTTGTATTGAAGTCTAAATCTGGCACTGTGCTGTGTTTGAAAATTTCTGTAAGAGTGGTGTTGTTTTGGTTCAGAATTCATGATGATCACGGTTTATGGCATTTAGGCATATGCAGCCCAAGTGCTTATGGTAGTCCCGAGCTTTTTCTAAATGGGATTGTTGACCGAAGAATGGATATCTAGAGTTGGATCTAAGTTGATCCCTAGTTACTTAGACCCTCTTCATTTTACCGCAAGTCCACAAGTAACTGTGTTAGATACTTGACAATCTGATATGGGTATGGACACTTTGTCACTTCCAAATCATAGAGATTGTTCATGAAATAGCCGAATCGGACACTTAGACACGTAGCACAACACTAGTCTGTATCTGAACAAATCTAGTACAAAGAAAACTTTTGTTAAATATCATTGTGTTTTCTTGATTCTTCTATATTGCTGGAGTAATATTGAAAAATCTGATGTCAAATCACCAGGTACCTCCTTTGTACTGTGGGTTCCGTATACATCAAATCGAAAGAGGCTTCTTGTAAGGATCTTCTGAAAGACCTAGTTGAGATGTGTCGTGCTGTTCAACATCCAATTCGTGGTCTTTTCTTGAGGAGCTATCTTTGTCAAGTCACTAGAGACAAACTTCCTGATATTGGTTCAGAGTATGAAGGGTGAGTGTCTCTTACTTTTTTTTCCACTTGGTTTATATATGACTATATGTTTGCAAGCAGGTTGTTCTGAAAAGGAGATAGCACGGACTTAGAACAGTGATGTACATCATATAAGACTAAGATAAAATGTTCTGAAACTGCTAGTTTTTTGAGGAGCTGTGTTTTGTCAAGGCGCTAGAGATAGGCATATAGTTTATCATACTAATGATGTTACTTAATCAGTTACATAATTGTCGCTTTTTTCTTAATTATGTTTGATCTGTATAGAGAAAGGACTTTATAAATTATAAATGCACTTACTGGGGGAGGTTCTCATGGCAAAACAAGATGCAACATGATACTGCATTAACGCTTTCCAATTGCGCTAAGCATCTGACAACGAATACCGGGCCGTGGTATACCACTTGACTCTTGGTCAAATACTATCTGATTTTTGAAACCTTGTGGCTATGCTCCTACTTGACAATTGATACACCTGAAAACTCCCTACGCTATTCACATTCATAATGATCAGGCCCTATTGCTGTTTAGGAACCTTTGATAAGTAATCCAGGGAAAGGTATTGATTTCCTAAGTGCCGAGCCACCTTTTACCATAGATATTTTTTTTCCTTCCAAAAAGATTTATCAGCCTGGTGGTTACTAATAATGGAGCAGAATCAAGAATCAACTGCCATCTGATATGAAGCGTTTACTCTGAGGCTCCGTTTGTTTTAATGGAATGGAAAATCTCTTTTCAAGAAAAAACAATTATCAATGGAAAACATAGTTTTAGAAAAAGTTTTCCTTTGTTTGTTTGATTGGATGAAAACCTAGGGAGAAAAGGTAAATGAAGTAAAAGAGAAGGAAAGATGAGATGAGAGGATAGAATAAAGAGAAGTAAGGAGTGAAGAGGTAATGTGGTATACCTTATTTACACAAGGAGATTGGTTTTCTGCTTCTAAGAGCATTTTTCATCTTTAATAAAATTGTTTTCCACCCCTTACTAAAACAAACAAAGGAAAATGGAAAGATGGAGGAAAGCATTTTTCCAAGAAAATGGTTTTCCACCAAAACAAACGGAGCCTAAATCCTTCTTTTATTTTGGTCTTTCTTGTATTGTTTGGTTTCTTCTTCTCTAAAGTTGCCAGTTTCTCTTAAATAGTTTTCAAATTTTTTGAAGAGTAGTGTATATGTTGCATCTGCTGGAATTATTTGGCATACATTATTACATAAACACATTACAAAATGGTATGAAGATCTGCTCTCCTTTAGTGGGAACTAATTTATGTGTTCTGATATTTTTTTGTTACGGTATTTTTCCTGCTGGTTTGGGATTTTCCATGTTCCTCTTGGATTGCCCATCATGCACTGACAGGATCTTCTTAACTGTTGGATACGGTGGCTAGATGATGATACTTATCTAGTCTAATATCTAATGTATATCTGTTATATTTTAATGTTATTGGGGTGGACTTACAAGTTAGAAAGAAAATTATTTACCATAGTATGAAAAATAATATTCCTTATCTTTTTCTTGAAATTTGTTATATCTCGTTGATAACTACATTGATTTTTAACTTGCTCTATTTCAGAGTTGGTGATACTGTGATGGATGCTGTGGACTTCGTGCTACAAAACTTTACGGAGATGAATAAACTTTGGGTTCGATTGCAACATCAGGTTTGTTTAGCCATGAGTATTTCTGCTAGTGTTAAGCTGTGTGTGGCACCATAGTACTTGCATGCGACAGAGGTAAGAGTGTCTCATGAGGACATGATGTTTGGCCATGCAGGTGTTTTGTGTTTGTAAATGATTCATACTTTCATGATCCTGAGTTGAGGACTTCAATCAAGGTTTCTGGTCTGCAGGGGCCTGTCCGGGTAAAAGAGAAACGAGAAAAGGAGAGGAATGAGCTTCGTGATCTTGTAATCTCCTTTTTCTGAAGTAAGTTCTTCATTCAATTTAGTACTTGGTACATGACCTATTAAAACGATGCTTCTTTGCCTGATATATGGACTAGGTTGGAAAGAATCTGCATATACTAAGTCAAATAGAGGGTGTTGATCTTGAATTGTACAGAGATACTGTCCTTCCAAGAATTCTAGAGCAGGTTAGATCATATTGCTCTCTTCAAATGTCATTTTTTATAATACTGTATTGGCTATCCTCATAATTTCCTGGTACAACTAATTTCTACAGATTGTTAATGCTAAAGATGAGCTTGCGCAACATTATTTGATGGACTGTATCATCCAAGTTTTTCCGGATGAGTATCACTTGCAGACACTTGATATATTATTAGCTGCTTGCCCGCAGCTTCAGGTGATAATCTTCAATATACATCATATAGATACTTGAGAGCACGCATTGTTATGTTTTATTACTTTTTTTCGGGTTGTTCAAACTAGTGCTGAATGAATCCAAAATCATCATCAATGAAAACCAGAGACTTAACTCATCAACTATCATTCTGCCAACCAGAAGAACTGAAGGCTTAGACCTCATGCTAGGGGAACCGGGAAACTCATAAAGCCTGCGGCTGGGAAGCATCCAGATACAAGGCAATATTGCTCCAGAACAAAAGAGAGAAAGTGAATGATCTTAGTAAGTTAGAACAGCAGTGAATTAGAGAACATGTAGAGAATCACATAAACATGCTTTACCTCATGTTTTAAGGTTCCATTTTACCATATTCTAGTTTAGTTGGTAACTGCACTAGACGTAAATATGTGATATGTAAGCAAAGGCAAAGGAAGAAAATCTCATGCTCAGCTTCAATGCTTAATGCAATTTGTTGCCTTGCTCCATGCCTATGACAGCTTCTAGTTTGCAGTTGCAAAGCAACCTGTTTAGAAACTTCCTATGGATGCTGCTTGGACAGAGTGTAAAGCGCTACAGACAAAGAAATGATAAGGAGCAGAAAAAGATTTTTTCACACCTCAACCCTGATTGCTCTACCCTGATTGAAAAGAAAAGACATTATCTTGTTCGAATTGACCCAATCTGAGTTAGGCCCAATCATGATCTGGGAACAATGCCCCTTCTTTCTTCCTTGGAGAAGCTACATCTGAATTAGCTATAAATTTCACAACGGCTAGATGGAACACACTTGAATTATTCATGTTTAGTCCGAGCTAGAGAATTGATGATATGTGGACTCATAAGTAGAAGAGTTTGGTGTATCCATACCAAAACACCCAGAATGGCTGGAGGATTCTTGAAAGCAACATATTGAACCTTGGCTTGAAGAATTGATCAGTGAGCCACATCAGAGAATGAATGAGGATGTGAGGGCAAGATGCAATTTGGGCTTAATTGGATACAATTGATGTACACAACTTTGTCGATAGCCTCCCTAGATTTCGTTTCGTCCTTATAGCTCATACGCATAGATGGGGGAGTTTGCACTTAGGTATGAGATATCATCTTGATATGTATTAATAAAAGTAGAGAAATTGATATCCTATTAGAAGAAAATAGTATAAAGGAAATTTAGCTGTGATCTATATGACCCAAAAGGAACACCATCTGTTGACAATGAGCAATCATCAACAAAAGGGGAAAAATATAGCTGTGTTACCTGTGTATATAGCAGTTTGTATTGTTATCGTGTTCATTGCTTTGAATGGAAGTAGGAGGAACCTAGGGTTTTACAGAAGAGAGAGATAAGAACAAAAATAACAAAAGCATGCGAAAATGGCCACAATCAGTAAAAATGGCTTTGCATTGTTCTGGTGCACTAGACAGCTATTGATCTATTGTTGGTGTTTTGGAATCTGTATTTGGTAGACTGTGTGGCTCCAGCACTGCCCTGCAATCTAGGGATCTACTGGCACCAGGGGCAACTATTTCCGCGTACATGCGGTGCATGCTTGGTTCCCTTCTTCATTCTTCCTCTTCTTTGATCCGTTCTTCTCTCGTCCTCCACACCCGCGCCCTCAAATCTCTCTGGTTGCTGCTTCTTGATAAATCTTTTGACCTTCAACGAACTTGTAGTAGATATCTTTTATACGAAGAATTTTGTTAGTATCGAAGAATTTTGTTAAGTATCGAAGAAATTTTGTTGGGATATCTAGTAATTGATGCTTGCTTCTCTGCCTTACACCCTTTGCCCCTGACCCTGGGGATCCTTTGAGCCTCAAAGCTAAAAAGCTTTTGATTGTTGTGGAACCTCATCTTTGAACACGGACTTGAACATCAATGATCCTTAAGTTGCTGTGTCCTTTTGTGAGCATCTATGCTGCAGCGAAATATGCCAGACACAACTCTTGACACAACTCTTGACAATGGCGAGGTGCCACATAATCTACCTCTAAGGAACTTTGCAACTCTTGCTTGCCAGAGCTAGAAAGCCAATTATTGCTTTGCTTAACTGCCAAACTGGTCACTGGCTGGACTGATGGCCACTTCAAGAGGCTTCCTTGAAGCCGGGAATGGTCCCAGACCACCTAATTTAGGTTCTTCCATTGAATCCAAAGGCTACACTTCTCATCATGGAAGACAAAGAGAACCTCCTAGAAGCAACTTGGGAGCCCAGTTCAAAGTTATCTCCTGCTCATTTGGACTGCAGACTCTATCCCGGACTCTAAAGTCTCTTTTACTTGTTGAACCCTTGTAGGACCAGAATTCTATTGCAATTTAACAGAAGCTTGTTTATTTATTTACGTAGAGGGAACTGAAAGGTACAGATAAAGATTATTTGGCTCAATATTCCATAATATGACAAATGGGTTATAGATTGTTTTTAGCGGATTTCTTTTTCGTTGCTGCCTAAATGCCACTTCATTGCTTCCTTACAAACTGCTTTGTATCCAGCCGGCAGTTGACATCAAAACAGTGCTATCTCAGCTGATGGAGAGACTTTCAAACTATGCTGCGTCAAGCACAGAAGTAAGTTATCACTGTTTTGTGTTATTGTTTTTCATAGGATAAGTTTGCTGAGTACGAGTTTTATGCAGGTATTACCTGAATTTCTGCAAGTGGAAGCTTTTACGAAATTGAACAATGCTATTGGAAGGGTACATCTCGATTTTTTATATCATTGTTCACATATGCCTTGGTTTTTCCTCTTTGCTTTTTACATCTGACCTTTGTTTATTTTATTAGTCAAGTTTTATCTTTGCCTTGGTGTTGGCTTGAGGCAATATGATGGAGCCATGGTGGGGAACAAAAATCCACTATAATGAATATTTGCATCCTGTAGTTGGAAGACTTGGAGCAGAAAAGTTTAATGTTCTTGAAATAGATAGAACTTTAAATGCTGATACTTAAAAATTGAAATCCCTATTACTTTTATTTATTTTTTAAAATTAAATATGGTCAAGTTGACTTGTTGCCTTGAATAGTTTTTTCTACTGTATTATCTTTTGGAAAAATAGCACTTGCAGAATATCTAGATTGGAGAGGACAACATGCAGAGATCTTACTTATTTCATAATTTTGAAGTTCTACAGATAATTTTCTGGTTTCCCAAATTGACTGCATAAACAGCATATTCTTACAAAGCTTCTCAATAATTGAGATCAGCACATTTCTTACTGGCAAGTACCGTGGTGCTCTCTGGATGGAGGCCTTCCGGAATTTTGCTAATATATGCTTTCCCCATATCCCATCGTCAATCGAATGTATAACGTATTCAGCGATATGTCGAAGGCTCGAAGCATAGTATTATTTGCTGTTGAACTTTTCATGCTATTCAGCTCAGTAATTTTGACACTAGTATAGTATTATTTGTTTGATTTCACTCTCAGGTTATTGAGGCACAAGTTGACATGCCAATTTTTGGAGCCATAAGTTTATACACCTCGCTTCTTATGTTCACTCTCCGTGTTCATCCTGATCGCCTGGATTATGTGGATCTAGTTCTGGTACGTTTTGTTTGAAACACAGATATTTTCTTGTGATTTGTTCAACTTGTTCTTACCTGAACTTGTAGCAAATTTCAGTAGTGAGCATCAAGTTATTTCTCTGTAGGGTGCATGTGTCCGGAAGCTTTCAGGGAAGCCGAAGCTTGAAGACAGCCGAGCAACAAAACAAATTATAGCGCTTTTAAGTGCTCCATTGGACAAGTACAATGACGCGGTTACAGCATTAACACTTTCTAACTATCCCTGCATCATGGACTACCTTGATAATGATACAAACAAGATCATGGCAATGGTTATAATACAAAATATTTTAAAGAACTACACCTGCATTTCCACTGCTGATCAGGTACAATGCTCTGCTCTGCTCTTCTCATTAATGTTTAGTGTATCTTTGCTGTATATTGTAGAGATTTGATGTTAATTCTTTGCAGGTAGAGGCACTATTTGAGCTGATCAAAGGGCTTATTAAAGATATAGATGGAAGTTCAATAGACGAGGTTAGTTTTTTTTCTTCCCCTTTTTCTTATTCCAGGATTTGTAGGAAATCACATCAATTTAACTCAATAATCTATACAAAATTTTGGGGCATACCCAGGACTATCAATTTGCATTCATTACTATAGTATGATATTCAATCTAAAACCCGGAATTTTTCACTCTTTTCTTTTGAAACCAATCCTATAGATGTACCCCTTACCATGTCCAATCTCTGCCCAGAAGTTGCGTCCTGTTCCCTATATCACTGCTGTTTCAGACAACAATTTCTAACTTGCAGAGATGTTATACAGAAACATCAAAAGAGTTCCTGCTTCCACTTAAAGGTTACTTCTTGTTCTTGCACTCGGTAAACCACTGACTCAGTCCGTTAAATGATTGCTAACTACATCCAGTTAGAGCCAAGCTATGAAATTCCGGAATACTGTGGCAGACATAGAACAATTGGAACTTTTGGAAGGAGACACTGCGCTATTTGAGCTGTAGTGCGTGCTATACACATAGTAGATGAGCAATAATCCTCATCCGCATTACTAATCACACTAGTAGAGCTCTGGGGAAGTGACACCCATGCTATATTAAACAGGCGATCAATAATCTGTCCAATGCATCTACCTGCTAATCTATAAATTTAACAGAAAAGCTATCATTTTGACAGGTTTATAGCACCCAGTCATCAGTTTCTGAACGAGAATTCGGTTTTCTTCTTAATCACTTAACTTCAGATATCATAAGGTCCGGATCACCTCTGTTGATGCTTCACAAGTGCTGCTTGAGTTTTTAAGCAAGAGATTCTTTCAAACCCGACTCTTCATTGATTTTGCATCGTTACTTTTTATTGGATAAGATTTCTTTAACAAGCGTGTTATTTTTAGTGTTTTAGTGGAGAAGTTAACGTGTCACTGACACTGTGAAGTACCCAAAATTCAATAAAGTTTAAAGCTTAAGGTAGCTTAACTTGGATATGAAAACAAACGTGTAGTTAGACCTAATATTGCTCAAGGATTCCTTCCGATGCATGAGTTGCGAGAGCATTATAATGGGAACGCAACTTTGTCAACTTGAAAAACACCTATTTTGAAACTTCTCTTTTTCTAGACCCTAGGAAATATGGTAAGGGTATCTCTGGTGTTTTTAAGATATTGTTTAATTTGGAGATCTTGAGAAATTTTTTCCCTGGTTAGAAAAACTCTTCCACTGCAAGAATGTACTCAATTATATCTCTTGAAAGTTAAGCATTGAAATCATGGGTTTGAAAGAATTTCGCATTGGTGACTTCATACTCCAACTTCATCTTTTGTTTTAAGAATTTATCAGCAAAAACTTTCCATTAAAATACAGGAGTTGTATAAAGAATTCATAAAAGGGCCTGACATGATTTCGTCTGCTCATTATCATCCTGTAAGGGCCGGAGTTTATTTTTTTTGCCTCTGTAGACAACCATGTAAAACAAAAAGTGCATTCATAAAACCTAAATCGAGGATATTAGCTCCACGTGATATATTCAAGTTTTGAAACCTGAATTTGTAATGTGATTAGCCTATTTCTATTATATTTAGTCAAGACTTGTGTAATTATCCTTCAAAAGTTGCTGAAGTTCATTCATGTCAACCTTTGCTTGTTTTGGTAAACTTCTTCAAATCATCAGAATGCAACTGCTCCAAATCTTGTTTAAGCCTGTTGATCATAGTACTAGCAATACCAATATATTAAAACCAATTTCTTCGATACAAACATCTCCAACCTGAGAAAAGAAAAGGACTCGTCAAGAAGGCACCGTAAATTTATTTTTTTGAGAAAGTTTCTTCATTATTTATAAATGTTAAGGTTTCACTAAAGCACTGACTTGTTTTTTGCTTGCTTAAACCAATAGCTTGATGAGGAGGATTTCAAGGAAGAACAGAATTCTGTTGCTCGCCTTATACACATGCTGTATAATGATGACCATGATGAAATGTTAAAGGTAATAGTTCTACAGGGCTATCCCCCCCCCCCCCCCCCGAACAATGAAAAAGAAAATCTTTGTGGCTATTTTTACGTATAAGCTGTTGTTTAGGCTTCATTATATTGAAGCTAAATGTTTATCATAAAGGTATTACATAAATCGTGCTTTTATGTCAGATAATACGTACCGTCCAGAGACATATCATGACTGGAGGTCAAAGACGGTTACCCTTCACTGTTCCACCTCTTGTTTTTTCTGCACTCAAGGTATTTCCTTATTGTTCTCTTGAAACCTTATATTGAACAATTTGGGTAATACTTAATAGACAGACCTCGTTACTTTGCATTTTGGTGTGACAAATATGAAAGATCAATATCATGATATTATGCTATGTTGATCAGTTGGTCAGGCGGCTACAAGGTCAAGATGGTGAGGCAGATGGGGAAGAAGCGCCTGCTTCGCCTAAAAAAATCTTTCGATTAATGAATCAGGTACTCCTCTAGCGACAGTTATGTAAGATCAAAGTAGGGAGGAAAAAGGTCATGAAAAAAGTATCTGGTGTCCTTCACTATGTGAGGGTTTTAATTCTTGACAATGGATTTATTGGACAGTTTCTAAAAAAGTTTTAAACTTTTGTGAAGAATTAATACTTCCACCGAAATAATTAGTCAGTGACATGTTTCTTGCTCTATCCATACCGGGCAGGATAGTGTAATTCGTTTCATGAAAAAACGTTGAATCGGAATTTTGTGTAGTGGAAACAAGGCCAACATGTTCCTTCTGTGAGCTCCGCCTCCCATCTGTAAGGTCATCCAGGGGTCTATGATCTTTACTTTGGCTTTTCAATTATGTTCACCTAAATAAAATTCCTCTGCTTAAGCCTTAACATACTATTTTAGAGAGAATCTTGTTGGATGATGATATAAATGATTGTTTTCTTAACCAACTACCTAGTTAACTGCAAATTGAAGAAGGATTGAATAAACAGTTTTACATTTCAGTCTATTTGACCCAGATATCTACCTCTTAATTTTAACAATTTTTTTTTTCTGTAATCTGATATATAATATGTATGGTTTCAGACTATAGATGCTCTTTCATCTGTTCCATCTCCTGATCTCGCGTTGAGGCTGTTTTTGCAATGTGCTGAGGTGCGCTGAGGCTGATTAGTTTAATTATGAGCAACAGTTATTTTGGCCATGGTAGCATTTTTGGCTGGCAGTTAACTTGCATTTAACGTATCTTTTGTATTCCAGGCTGCCAGTGATTGTGACCTTGAGCCAATAGCTTATGAGTTCTTCACCCAAGCATTTATATTATATGAGGAAGAAATTGCGGTAATTTATTTCTTTCTTTGTTTCCATCCTTTCATGTAGTTTGCTTAGGTCCTTAAAAGAAGATTTTCTTGATTAGTTCAAATTGTTTACTCTCGGGTTTTTCTATTGGCGATTCAGGACTCAAAAGCACAGTTTACAGCCATACATCTTATAATTGGTACTCTACAGAGGATGAATGTGTTTGGTGTGGAGAACAGAGATACCCTAACACATAAGGCAACAGGGGTATAATTCCCAATACATCAACCAATTTGTGTGAAACAATTTTTATGCTTCGTTATA
The DNA here is from genome assembly GCA_947645195.1 of Patellifolia procumbens. NCBI lineage: Eukaryota > Viridiplantae > Streptophyta > Magnoliopsida > Caryophyllales > Amaranthaceae > Patellifolia > Patellifolia procumbens. Next base: position 654,784 of record CANSGD010000165.1, on the reverse strand, counting down.
GATGTTGGTAAACATTTATGTTTGTTCAGTACTCTGCAAAGCTTTTGAAGAAGGCCGACCAGTGCAGAGCTGTTTACGCATGCTCTCATCTTTTTTGGGTGGATGACCAAGATGGTAGCCGAGATGGAGAAAGGTACTATACAAGCATCATTTTCACTTGTTAAAAATAAACAAGCATAAATCTTAATTTGCTTCCTGTAGAATTGTGTTGCGATACCAATAAATGCACTACTTCTGATTATTACAGGGTCTTGCTATGCCTGAAGCGTTCACTACGGATTGCAAATGCTGCTCAACAGATGGCGAATGTGACACGTGGAAGCAGTGGGCCAGTTACCTTGTTCGTTGAAATTCTGAACAAGTTAGTTGCTCAGAATAAAACAATACCATGCAACTCTCACATGCTTTGCCCTTTTGTTTTCTAATTTGTCATATGGCCAACATGCCAACAGGTATCTCTACTTCTTTGAGAAGGGAAATCCACAGGTTACAAGTTCAGCAATCCAAGGCCTCGTAGAGTTGATAAGAACTGAAATGCAAAGCGATACATCAATTCCAGATCAAGCCACCACTGCTTTTTTTAACAGCACTTTGCGGTATATCCAATTCCAGAAACAGAAAGGAGGTGTGATGGGTGAAAAGTATGATCCAGTTAAAATATGACTTTGCTTGTGTGAGATGTGTGCCAAAGTCCAACTGTATTCGACCGATGGAACAGATAACCCGCTGTTCCTGGAGGATGAAACAGCCATGGACAGAGGGGTGATGTGACAGCCAACACAATCATACGGCTTGCTGGACCAAGATGAAGATATTTCCTGCCATGTTCATTTATTTTTATGTAAAGTCCTCGTCATTTCGTCTATCTTATCTTCAAATGTAGAGTTTCCTCTCCCTCGAGGCTGGGTGATATCCCATTGGGTGAATTGGCAAAATATATGAATTTTTTTAAAATTGTTTTCCTTACTTATGTTTCTAGTTGTCTTCCTTTTTCTCTCCCCTCCATTCTCCCTACCACCTGTTTGTAAGTTTCCATTAGGCTGGATGATCATCAGTTTTGTGAGTCAATCTTATTGATGGAATATCGACCCAAGGCCACATTTCCTTAAGGAATCGCGATTGCCTTTTCCCATATTAAATGGAAATTGAATCACAAAAGCAAAAAGGATAAAGAGAAGACCAAAACCGAGTTTACAAAGACATAGAGGGATGGGGTCTTCTCGGACGACTATGATTTTTGAGGTGAAGCCAACGAGTTCCTTATCCAGTTTGCAGCAATGTATGTGTTGTGTCATTTATAATACATATGTGGTCATCAGCATTTTAGGTGGAAAGTCGAGTTCCACTAATGAAGCTGAGACTGAGAAAGTAGAATAAGTAGATATTGTAAAAACATGTTCTTTTTGGTGAACCATTGATCCTAAAGTGGTTGAAAGTGATTAGTCAAACGGTGGTCAATGACACCGGAGTGGAGGTTGGAAATTCGCAATTGGATTTCTCACTCCAGCCTCTCTATCGAAGCTTGTTCTTTTATGTATGTAGAACCGACTAGTAAAGTAATCAATTATCTAACTATGAAATGATTAAGCTATATATATATATATATATATATATATATATATATATATATGTTCTTTTTTGTGGCTACCTTCTCTTACCTTATATAGTAGAGATCAGAAGGTCAAGATTAACTTGCCTTTTATAAATTTATAATTGCTTGCCAAGCACTTACCTTCTAACTTTCATGTGATTCCTTGAACCTAATGAGCCTGTCTCTTGTGTGACGTGTTGCACACTCGAGCAACAATGAGACATGACAAGTAATTATATATTCAAATTATCAGCATCTGATGCTTTACTTATGACTATCTTTACTTAATTTTACTTAATTGAACTTATATTTAGTGAATTTAATTTAATTTAACTTTACTGAACTAAACTCATTTTTGTTGAAATGAACATCTTCTTACTGATTCATGTTTTTATTCTTCTTTGTAGTACCGATTTTACTGAATTGCACTTATTTTTACATGAAATGAATTTAGTTTCGCTAAATTGAACTTATTTTTACTAAATATTATTTTTTTCTAAGCGAACTAATTATCCTTATTAATTTTAAATTGGTAAACTTATAAACCTACCAAAGAAACTTAGATGACATTTAGTCTGTAAAGGATGAGAACCCACTATGTAGCATCTACGTCGAGAATTTGAGGATTGGGAACATCGCAACTTGTTGGATGTCGCCACATGTACTGGGTTGGGTTTGTAGTTTTGCAGGAAAGCCTCCTTCGATGTTTAAGTGAGGCGACCAAAATTCGTAGTGAGAGAAAGCAAGATACATATGGAGAGAGATGCTCTAATTTTACAATTATTATCATGCACCCGGGTGCACCGTGCGCATGGTGCACCCGGTGGCATTATTGTAATTAATGCGAAAATCTGGGCAACAGTATAAGTATTAAAAGCGTGCCCCTATACCATTTAGATAGCTTAGCTCAGTTGGTGTTGAGGTTTATTTGCTTGCCAGTTGGTCATGGGTTCGACTCCCTCCCATACCAACCATTTATAATTTTTTTTAACGTTTGTCTTTTCCTCCTCTTTTGGATTCATTTAATTTTTTTTTTGTTTTTCATATTTCTTCCATAGTCTTAGTTCTTATTTTAGCTTTTTTTATTTTATCCTTTTCAATTATTTTGCATATTGTTGTAATATAATTATTTTTTTGAGGGATGTTGTACTATAATTGTTATTTTTAAATTTCTAAGAAAATTATTTTACGGGTAGAATATATAATTATTATAACACGCCTTTTTTCTTTTTGATATTTTCCATATTCTGTTACAATATATTTTTTCAAAAAAAATTTAAATAAAAATCTTACTATATTCTTCTTTTCTTCTCCACTCACTAACCTTTTCCATTTCTTCCAGTATATTTCACTCATTTGACCAAATGAGCAATCGTTTTTGTGCAACAAGATCAGTAAACATTCTGATCACAATTGAGCGATTTTATTTTACTCAATTGATCAAATGAGCAATCATTTTTGTGCAGCAAGATCAGTATACATTCTGATCACAATTGAACGATTTTTATTTTACTCATTTGATCAAATGAGCAGTTTATTTTGTCTTGAATAGAAATCAATCTGCTCATTTTGACAAATGAGCATGTTTGTTTAGATAAGTAAATATTCTGATCTCAATTGAGGTAAAATAAATCTGCTCATTCACAAAATGAGCAGTTTTATTTTACTCATTTGATCAAATGAGCAGTTTTATTTTACTCAGTTGATCAAATGAGCAATTTTATTTTACTCATTTGATCAGATGAGCAATTTTATTTTACTCATTTGATCAAATGAGCATTCTTTTTTACGCAGGAAGATCAGTAAATATTTTGATCTTGAGTGAGGTAATAAATTTTCTCATTCACAAAATGAGCTGTTACTATGATTTAATTTTTTCTGATTATATTCTTCTTTTCTTTTCCACTCTCTAACTTTTTCCAATTTTTTTTTGAATGTGGACAAATAAAAACTAAAGAAACAATAAGATACCCATTGAAAAATTAATGAAATAAGCAATATAGCTTTGAAATGAGTAAATATGTTACTTAGTGCAAAAAAGTCCTTAAATGAGCAAAAAACTCTTAGAATATTGCTCATTTAATGAAATTATTAAAAATACCACTGAATGTTTATGGAGCAAAAAATAATTTAAATGAGTAAAACATCCTTATAATGGGCAAAGATTGTCCTATTTTACGGTGTAGAATATATAATTATTTTAAATTCACTATAATTTTTAAGCTTCCAATATATCACTAGAATGAACAATACATAGTTCGAATGAGCGATGTATCTTAAATGAGCAAATTAAATGTCTATTTCTAATGTCTAAAAATAAAAAATAAATACTGAGAAAAAGAAGAAAATAAACAATATTATTTTCTAATTTGTAGTAGCTTAACACTGGTACGTGAAAAATAAATAAATGAGTAATTTATCTTTTAAATGAGCAATTATATAATTCTTTATTGATTAGTAAACATGTATATACTGTGTCACATTGACGAATATATTACTAAAATGAGCATTATATATTTCAATTGAGAAATATATCTTAAAATGAGAATATATATTTTCTAATGTGTTAAAATAAATACCAAATAGAGTAATCAGTTATAATACAAGTAAATGAGCAATATTGTTTTCGAATGAGCAAATAGATTATACTTGAACTTGAAAAATAACTAAATGAGCATCGTAACTTTCAAATGAGCAATAATATATTTCTTTTAAAAAAATAGGAATAAAAGAAGATTAATAAAAAATGAGTTGAAGGAGGAAAAAAACAACAACAAAGAGTGGTAGAGGTTGGATTCGAACCCGCGACCCTCTAACGCGGAGAGAGGATAGAGACCCAACCACTGAGGTAGCTTTCACTTAATGATGTAAAATGGAAGGAAATAGTATTAGAGTTGTTTTATTGAAGTTCGCGAAAATCACCAAAATGCCACCGGGTGCACTGTGCGCACGGTGCACCCGGGTGTACGGTGCATGGTCTCCTCTAATTTTGGGGTTTGAGAATTATATACTCTATCTTGATGGGAAATAACATGTTAAAATCGTGCTATTGACTTTTAAGCGGATTGCTATTTGTTTGTTGACAAAGCAAAATGAATTTGTAATTCACAATTCGACCTTTATTATATATCAAGTAAAAGTGGAAATTGATGGAAAAGAAATTGCGCTCTAAATTGTAAGTATTAGAGATATATTAGGATACTAAAGATATAGTGAATATCTTTAGGATATATTAGTAGTTAGGATATAATATTATCTTAGAGAAAATATAAGATAATATTTCCTCTAAGATAATATTATATCCTAACTACTAATATATCCTAAAGATATTCACTATATCTTTAGTATCCTAATATATCTCTAATAGTAAGTAAGACCAACAATGGTGAGCTCCCTCACCCATCCTCACCTTTCCCTCTTCTCTTTGCCTTCTTATACCTCATATTCCACTAACTCTGCTCAAGTTTTTGCCTCAACCTTTATTTATTTTCCATAATAGTAAGGTTATTTATATATTTCTCTCTCCTATTTTTATTATACAATACCATTTTGCTTCGATATCATGCAAATAAAATATTATATTATCCTCTCCCTCCTATTCACACGATCTCTCCGCATTGGTTGCTCAACTTGTCTCAACTATGGGGTTGGAGGAGCAGTTGGCGCTAACCTCATCCTCCCGATTATCGCCCCAACCTCATATAATGATAAGACTACGTTGCTCTTAATCATTTCTATTATTGCCTGACTAAAGACCAACCATTGTGAATACTCTAATATTCAACGACTTAGAGACTTCCTTGGCTAAAAACAAGTTCCTTCCACCTTTCTCCAGTTGTTCCCGTTTTGTTTCAAGGTCAAAGCTGGTATTTTTGGGTTGATATTTTATACTCCCTTTGTCCTAAATGAAATACTAGGGTTTTATACATCCTCCGTTCCAAATTAATCTCAATATGTAGAATTTCACGATTCCTAACACATAACTTTAACTATTAATATCTTCAATTGTATACTACCTCCATTCCAAGTGTATTGCAACATAGGGGGTTGGCACATTTATTAAGAAAAGCAAAAAAAGTGGGCCATCTTCCCTACTTGCATCATGTGATAATAAGTAATGAAGAGTGAGAAAGGTTGCACATGTGATCTTTTTGGTGATTAAAATAGAAAGGTTGCAATTAATATGAAATTGTCAAATAAGGTAAAGGTTGCAATACACTTGGAACAGAGGTAGTATAAGTTAAAATTATAAAAGTTTGATAATTTAAAAACTAAATGAAATTATTTTTCAAGACAAATGTAACAATATAAACATTATTAAATTCTAATGTTTGATATGAAAGTTATGATCAATTTTAGATTTGTATACTAGTAGCAATTCTATATAAGCAAAGTAAATTTTCTGTTTTTTCAATTCTTCCTACTTACGTAGAATTTAATCATTAATTTAATGCTTTTTACCGATATAATGGGTGTGTTCTCTCTTACTTATCTTAGTTCAATTTGCGTCAGTTCAGCTCTTGACAATATTTTTTATTCTCACATTTCAATATTCCTCTCAATTCACTTTGGTGCAGTTCAGCTCAACAGTTCTGATGCAGGAGCATCCATGATCAGTCCAAGTCTCCTAGCAAAGAGTCATCAAGAAGAGATCAAGGTAAAGGAGATACAATTCATTAGCTTACTTAATCCAATTTCGAACAAGCAAGTACTTCGAATTGTTAATTAAGCTTAACAATTTCTTAATCTATTTTAAGACTTGTTGATTAGTGCTTATGATCATCTTAACATCATAAAGTATTAGTAATCAAGCTTGAATTATGATTAAATAGCTTAATTAATTAGTTCTAAGTCATTAAAGTAAGCCTAGTGAAACTGTTTTGGAAGAACAGATTTTGTACGGTTGGTTTAATGAGTATTTTGAGCATGTTTTTGAGCTTTATTCTTGGCTAAGGCAACCATACATGACTCACCTGTGTGCTTACATACATCACCAACAAGCATGTGAAGAGTTGGAGGCAAGAATCAATAGGAAATGAGAGCTTCATGAAGAAGTATCCAAAACCGCAGCTCCCAGGCGTCTTTTTGGGTCCCATTTCATCAGTTCTGGGCAGCCGTTTTTTTTAAGCTTTTGGGACTGAATTTTTGAGGATATTTTCCTTAGAATGTCTATTTTATTACCTTATTTTCCTTTTTGTAGTAGGATATTTTCGTTTCTCAGAATATCCTAATCATTGCACCTAGGTACTGAAAACTGGCCCAGATTTTGTAATATTTTAAGATAGCTTTTGTTACCTAAGCAAAACATCACCAAATGACGTGAATTTTTGGTATGTTGCTGCTTTATATGTTAGGATTGTAATGTAAGAAGTTTCATTAGACTTTGTTGAATGAATTAAGAGTTATACTCCTTTCTTTGAGCTATGCGCTTAGAGTAAAAACTGGACAGTTTGTCCTAAATCAAGTCTTTGAGTTAATTAGCTAACTAACGTAGATTAGTTACTAATTTAACAAAGCAAGGTTGCACCAAGAGCTCTTCTTTGACATTGGTGGCCTAGTTTGGTGGTTCTAAGGCTAGTGAAAGTGGTGGTTGTTGGCACGGTTCCAACAAGGCTTGATGCAAAACTGTTTCTTCGGTTCTTAACCAACGAATGCTCTTGCTTATGAAATGCTATATGCATCAAGTTCAGTTCAACTTAGCTCGGTTCAATTCACCTCAGTTCAATTTATTTTGATTTAGTTCAACTCAGCAGTTCAGTTCAACTTTGCTCGGTTCTATTCACCTCAGTTCAATTCATTTTAGTTTAGTTCAAATCAGTTCAATTCATTAAATTTAGTTTACTTCATCTCGTTTATGCCAGATAGAACATTGCCTTAAATAGGTAAAATATATGATTTTTTTTTTTTTTTTTGCAATTTTAGAAAAACATATCATGAGAGGGTCTTGATTCAAAGATTTTTTTTTGAGAATAATCTAATTGTGCAAAAAATATAATATCACGAGATTGGAAATGAAAGTGATTAATTTTTTAATCTCATATAAGTAGTAGTTGTAGATAAGGAATGTAACTTTTTATTTAGGATAGAATTATTCTTTTTAATGATTTTGTTAAAAAGTTAAGTTGTTAAATATTTACATATAACGATGTAAAGTAATGTGGTGCCTCATTTTGGTAAGGCTTTATTATCTAACTAGTTTCTGACCCGGGCAATGCCCGGGTTGGGTTTTATTTAGTAATAATTTCAATTATATCTAAATTTCAGTATTAAACACTTTAAGATTAACAAAATATTATAAACTAATTAATAAACAGATAGATATTATATTTCGGTAGTTATTTACATATAAATCTCATCCGACTAATGTAAAAATTGCTTAATGTTTAAAGGCTTCTTATATTAAGAGCTAATAATTTTCTTTATCTCGAACTTAAAATTACTTTCTTTTATAGGTATAGTAGCGACCTTTTATAAATAGTCATTATATGCATTGGTGGTTTGAAAAATAAAATAAATTGAAGTTAAAGTTGTCATAATACACAAATGTTAATTTGGTAAAGTTAACTCTCAAATAAAATAGAACATACAACAAACATGTTTCCTCTAGACTATTATTAATATTGTCGACATTATAGAGTCACATAATTACTCTTTTTCACTTTCATTTCTTCTATAAATTCATCAATTCACTTGAAGGACTTGTGAGACAATAATTATACTATGATTGATTATTCTCATCAGATCAACATGGGTTGAGACGTCCAAATGAGCAATAGCAAAAATATAGCCTTGAGTGTATCATGCTCATAATACGCATAGGCGTATGATAAAATTTGTCTGAAATGAGGTGTGTCTGAATGGTTTCGAACAAATTTGTGAAGAAAAAACATGATTCATCTAGGTAAAAAATAATTGCTTCTCATCCATTGAGATCATCTAGTCTGAGATTATAATGCATGGTTTTCTTTTGGGTCTGATTTACATACCAATTTCGAGATGTATAAATCTATAGTGAAACTATTGGGTCAGACCGTCCGACCCAATGTTTATGGTCAGACGGGCTGAGCCTATTTTATATTTTCGCGCGCGTGTTTTCCCCCCTTTTTAGTCGTTTTAGTTGTTGTTTATTTTTTCAGTTAGTTGTTTGTTTATTTCATTTATATATATGTTTGTTTCATTTGATGTATTACAGTGTAATAGGTTGTTTGTAAGGTTTTCAGGTAGATAGTTTAGGTTTTCAGTAGGTGCTTTTCTTAGGGTTTTAGTTAGTTTTGTTGTTAATTTCAGTTGGTTCTTTCTTAGGGTGTTAGTTAGTTCCTTTTTTCTTTAAGTTGGTTCTTTTATTCTTTCAGTTGGTTGTTAGTGAGGCTAATCCGACCACTTCCACTGGGTCTGACACATTACCTTCTCATTCTCAACTTAAATTGCATGTTTAAATATATTTACATTATTTTTTGTGGGTTTGTGTTTGACAATAATCAGTATTGGTTTGATATTACATGTATCATCAAGATTCATTACGTTGAACACATTTACTTGAAATTCTCTTACTGGGGACTATTTTTGAGTAGTACGTACTTGTGTCGCCTAGTTGATAGTTGACCAAATTAATAGGAATATCTTTTTGAAAAAATATGTAAGGTGTATATCGAAATATATTTTTGAGAAACCAACTCAACTTTTTAAAAACTTATTTTATTAATTAATGAGTGACCAAAAAGATTTTTGGGAAATTCGATATGATGAACCTGTAGTATTGCGTTTTTCCACATGGTGGAAACAAAATATTTTGACTTTCTAAAATGTCCCTATGATTTTGTATATGTAACTATAGTGACCCTGTGGAATTTTTTTTTTCTCCATATGATAAAAACAAAATATCTAGATTTTCTAAAATGACCTTACTCCCCCCATCCCACAAATCTTTGTACACTTGATCGGGAACGTCGTTTTATATGATAAGTTGTTGTTTGGTTATCAATTGTATTAAAGGTAGATGTGATGAGAGTTAGTGGGGTATTATTTTATTTGGATGTGGGAGAGTAGTAGGTCATGGTTGAAAAGTCAAAAGAATAAAGTAGAAATGGATCATGTCCAAAAATAGAAGTGTATAAAGCTTTTTGGGACGGATGAAAAAGGAAAGAGTATAGAGCTTTTTGAGACAGAGGGAATATGATTTTGTATATTTTGTGTTAGGGTGCACCAACTATAATTTAACAACTGAACAATATTTTAACTTACCTAACCCTAATTGATGCACCCAAATAAAAATCATCTTTTACCCCCATGTATTTAGTAGGATATGCAGGTTCTTCAATTCTAAAACATCATTTGACATTTCCTTCCAAACAGAAAATGCCCAGATAATAAAGCCGTTCCGAAAGGAGCCACCACATCGCTCCAAATCATTATTATGTACTAAAATTAATAGTATAATTTTTCATAAATAATAATTAAAAAGAATATTTATATTTTAAATAAAAGATTACATTCCTTATCTAAAAATACTATCAATATGAAATTATAAAATTAATCACAACTTTCATTTTAAATCTCATAAAATTATATTTTTTGCACCATTGATTCATCTCGAAAAATACTTCGAATTAAGATCCACTTATGATACATTTTTCTTAAATTGTAAAAAATCTTATATTTTACCTATCCAGTGCATGTTTTATTTGGCATAAATGAGTTGAACTATGAGTGATATTATCCATCACTGCGCAATTTGGATCAAAGACATACAAATTTAAACATTTTTTTTCTTATCTTTGAGATAATATTTATTGGTTGGGCCCCTTCCGGTCATGGTCCACCTAATTGGTGAAATGACTAAAATACCCTTGGGGGGCAAAATTACCATTTTACCCCTAAGGATCCCACAGGCTGGAAGTACAGGCCTTCAGTCAGGCCCACTGACTAAAAGGCTTTCATGACATCACCATCTTCACCAGATGACGTCACTTCAAGTACTACCTATAAATAGTACTCTCATCTGATCATTCAGGTACATTTTTCGATATATTGCAGAGCATTTACTAGTACTATTCTATCTGATTTCTGAGATCAGATCTGACTTAAGCATCGGAGAGCCGATCCCGGGAACATCCCCGGGGTAGTTCACGGTGCTCGGTTTTGCAGGTGCCCGGACTCGAAGACCTTGGACTCATTTGGTTACTACCCTAGCTGGAAATTAGACTTCCCCGAATTATAAATTCACTGTGTTTCTTGTGACCCGAAACAGTTGGCGCCGTCTGTGGGGACTCTAACAAAACAGCTACATTTTCGAACACCATGACACGAGGACAAGGTTCCCGCGGTACTGCTGCTCGAAGAACTGCATCTGAGAACGCTCAGACTACTCTGCTGAACCAAGGAGGAGCTATCGTGGAGGACGAGACCGACCTCCCAGAAACCGGAAGCCAGGCTGACATGGCTCTCGAAGCACCACCACCAGCAGTGACTTACTTGGATCTTCGACAACTCGAGCTCCGAATGGAAAGACATATGACTACTGTCATGCAACAGCTCGTTTCAGTAATGAAGACTCAACAGACTACTCCCCCTGACCGAGGGACAGTCCTGGATCAACCACAAGCTCATCGAAGGGCAGCTCAGCCACAACGTGCCCTAACCAAGCATGTTGTTGGTGGCCCTTCGAGAAAGATACCTGCTACTTCTAAAGGAAAATCTATGATGTCACCAAGCCAAGATGATGCTCGGTACATCATACAACAGAATCAGAAGAGGGGTAAGAACTTCGACGCCCGGGAGATCATCGAAAAGATAAGAGAACAATCCCAGGGAGGGAATTCGAAGCACACAGTGGCCACACGAACCACTGCGCAATCCCATCCCGTGACTAGCCGTCACACTCTGAGGATAGTGAACCCACAACAGATCGAAGAGCCCGAGGAGGTAGCTGAATCAGGCTTTCGAATGGGTTCAGCAGTGCCACACAAATCACCATTCAGCCAACATATCATGGAGACCCCTAACCCGGGCAAAGTTAAGATTCCTTCGATAGAGCACTACTCAGGGATTACAGATCCTGCTGACCATCTGGCAGCGTACGAAGCTCAAATGAGCGTGCAGACGTTCTGTGAGGCGACGTGGTGCAGTTATTTCCCGACTACCCTCAAAGGCTTGGCCCTCAATTGGTTCACGAGCTTACCAAACAGAATCATAACCAGCTTCTCAGCTCTCGAAGCTCTCTTCTCCCAGCACATCATAGCAGCAAAACGTCACAAAAAGACTAGTGTTCACCTGATGTCTGTTTCCCAGCAGAAAGGGGAAAGTCTGAGTTGCTACATCAAGCGATTCAACGAGGAGTCCCTCAAGGTCTCTGACCTCGAGGATGGAGTTGCTGTTACGGCCTTGATGAACGGCCTTCATCCTGGACGCTTCCAGTTCGAGCTTGCCATGAGAGAGAATCTCACCTTGGCTGATGCCATGAGACAGGCACTGAAGTATATCCAAGAGTCAGACATCTGTAAAAATGTTCATGAAGAAGGGGGCAACAAAAGGAGAAATGAGCCGTCGAATCAAAAAGACTTGGCAGACAGACTAAAGAGGCATCGACCATCCGATGGAGGTCATGACCCTCGTTTCAATGTTAACCGGCGGGAAATATACTTGGACATAAAAGAGAAATCTGTGTTACCTCGACCTAATCCAATCAAAACGTCGAGCTATCGCAGAGACAAAAAGATGTGGTGCGAATACCATAAAGACTGTGGTCACACGACCAAGGACTGTAGGGAACTGAAGAAAGCTCTCGACAAGTTGGCTGATGAAGGGAAGTTGAATAGATATCTCAAGGAGCCTCAGGGTGATCGAAGGAGAGATAAGGGAAAAGAGAAACAAACTAGAAGCGACGAAACCGAAGGCTATGTAGGTGTCATAGCTGGGGGCTACGCTTCGGGAGGCCTGACCGGCAACGCAAGGAAGAATCACCTATACCATCTAAAGGATGGTGAGAGAATGAAAAGGCCGGACACTCCCACCATGGTGTTCGGTGAAAGTTCGAAGGAGATACAGACCCCCCATGATGACCCCCTGGTCATCGAACTAAAGGTGGCTAACCATAGGGTGGGTCGAGTGTTGATAGACAGCGGGAGCTCAGCAGATATCATTACTTGGGAATGTTTGCAAAAGCTCAAATACGAAAAGAAGGACATCAAGGCCATTGACCAACCTTTGGTCGGATTCGGAGGGCAATCCGTTCACCCCCTCGGAGTTGTCAACTTACCTAGCCGGTTTGGTGACAAGGGAAAAGGACGATGCCTTCCAATCAACTTTCTAGTCGTTGATATTGACCTCCCATATAACATCATCATAGGGAGGCCCACACTGAATAGAATAAAAGCTGCAATCTCGACCTACCAGCTCCTGTTGCAGTTCGAAGCAGATGATGGGACAGTTGGAAGGTTACATGGGGACCAAAAGTCTGCCCGAGAATGTTATGTCAATAGCCTGAGAAGAGGTAAGCCAGTCAAAGTAAGCTCCGGAAAGAGGAAAAGAGAAGAAAAAGAAACTGACAAAATATCACCCCCACCATTGGGTTTGTTTTATAACGAGAACCCAATCAATTACAATCGACCTCAGCCGGTCGATGAAGATGAGGAAATACAACTCGGACCTGATCCTAACCGGACAATTCGAGTTGACAAGGACCTTAACTAGGTCGTTCGAAAAGAAATAGTGGATCTCCTCCAAGAGTATCAAGAGGTATTCGCATTTTCAGCTGATGAGATGCCAGGAATAGACCCCTCGGTCACCAAACACCAGCTGAACCTCAAGTCAGAATTCAGACCCGTCAAGCAGAAGTTAAGACATCAGGGTGCTGAAAGGAACAAGGCCGCAGCTGAAGAGGTGAAAAAGTTACTAAGTGCCGGAATGATAAAAGAATGTCAATACACAGAATGGCTGTCGAACGTAGTACTAGTTCGGAAGCCCAATGGATCATGGCGCATGTGCGTCGATTTCACCGACCTTAACAAGGCGTGTCCTAAAGACGATTTCCCCCTCCCAAAGATCGACAAGCTGGTCGACTCCACAGTAGGACATGCGCTTTTTAGCTTCATGGACGCGAATGCTGGTTATCACCAAATTCCCCTCGCCGAGGAAGACCAGGTGCATACCGCATTCATTACGAGTTCCGGGATCTATTGTTTTGTGGTCATGCCGTTCGGACTAAAGAACGCAGGGGCTACATATCAGAGGCTCGTAAATAAGATGTTCGAAAAGCAATTGGGGCGTAATGTTGAGGTCCATGTTGACGACATGATAGTCAAGAGCAAGATAATCGAGAACCATGTCCAAGATCTGCGGGAAACTTTGTCTACCTTACGATCTTACAACATGAAATTGAACCCTAAGAAGTGCGTCTTTGGCGTTCGAGGAGGGAAATGCCTAGGGTTCTTAGTAGATGATAGGGGATGGACATCCTCGGGCCCTTTCCAGTTGCTTCGGGTGGAAGAAAATTCTTGTTGATAGCTGTCGACTACTTCACCAAGTGGATCGAGGCTGAACCCTTAGCCACCATGACAGATAACAAAGTGCAAGACTTCATCTGGAAAAACATCATCACTCGTTTTGGCATTCCCCGAGCACTCATATCAGACAATAGTCGACAATTTAACAGTGGTCCTACCAAAGCTTACTGCGCTCGATTTGACATACAAACGAAATTTTCTGTTGTCAGTCGACCGCAAACCAACGGGCAGGCAGAGGCAGCCAACAAAGTCGTCCTCAAAGGGTTAAAGAATATGTTAGATGGAGCGAAAGGGTCATTGGTTGAAGACCTACCAGAAATACTATGGTCAGCTCGAACCACGGTAAAAGAGGCCACTGGACATACACCTTGTAACTTGGTTTATGGAAGTGAAGCCGTGCTGCCAGTCGAAGTAGATATCCCCTCACCGAGGATAACATTTTTTGACTACGAGCAAAACGAAGAAGAAAAAAGCGTCAATCTCGACCTCCTACCAGAAACAAGAGGAAATGCACTACTCAAATCAATAGCTCAGAAGGCAAGAATGACCAGGCTGTACAACCAAGGGGTCAAGGAAAGAAGGTTCGAGGTAGGAGTCCTGGTCCTTCGAAAGATTAAAGCAACAGGAAAGATGATGGACCTTGGCAAGCTAAGCCCAAATTGGGAAGGACCATATTGAGTAACGGAGGTCGTTTGTACTGGATAGTGATCCTTTGTTTCGTCCCTGGAATATCGACAACTTGAGGAAGTTCTATGTTTGAAGCCAACCACAACAACTTAAGGGGCTAATATGACAGCACAATAGATAGTTCTTGTACTACTTCGACCTCACCGGTCTTGATTAAGTTGTTGTGATAAGCATTTGTAATGATCTTGAACTTGTAGGCCTTGCCGGTCCAAACAGACTTGTTAAGATTATGAATGAAATATGACCTCACAGGTCTTTAGAATTTGTCATCTATTTAAGTTATGCATCATATTCGAAGGTTCTATCACCTAACAGGTCTCGAATATCATTAAGTAATGCAACTCCTCTGAGGAGGGCCTTCGAATTCCTGTGGACCCTTCTATGAGGGTGCTCGAATTTTGTCATACAAATAGAAACAGGAGACCTAGCAGGTCGAAATAAAAGCGAAAAGTATGAGATGAGCAAAAAAGTACTTTTCATTCCATTCAAAATAAAGATTACAAAGAGCTAAGTAACTGAGTTACAAAAAGTTAAATACATAGTGCTAAGTTACAGAGTCAAGGGGCCTCTATGTCGATATCTTCCTCCTCAGACGAGGACTCGGATGAGGAGCTCGCACCATCAGCTTCAGCCACCTCAGGCTCATCCTCGACAGCTTCAGAAGCAGCCTCAGTGGTTTGAACTTCGCTTTCCTTGGCAGGAGAGAGGTCGGCAGGGGCCTCATCTTCAACGGCCTCAGCAACCTCCTCAGGGACAGAGGAGGAAGCTTCACCAGCTCCTCGACTGCCCTTTGCCTTCTCCTTTTCCATATAGGCGTCGAAGGCCTCCTTCTCATACTCAGTATATTTGGCCAAAACTTGTTGGAAATCAAGTCCCGGAGCCAAATCTTTCAAAGTCTGCTGGAAAAAACCCTGAATTTCACGTCGAGCAGATTGAAAGCCCTCGACCATTTTCTCATCAGCGAAGTTTTTACCCTCTTGCGATCGCTTCCAGTGGCGGATGTACTTGTCCCTCTTCTGCTTTAAGTCCTTGACGGACTTATCATATTGCTGTTGCAAGACATCCCGCTGAGCTTGAACCCGTTGAAGCAGCTCCTTGTGGCCCTTAAGCTGTCCCTCCAGGTCCGCAACCTCTCTGCGCGAGGCATCGAGCTTCTTCTCAGCAGATTTAAGCTGGTTGAACAGCTCGTCTCTGTTGGTCATCAGACTCGTCCTCTCGCTATTAAAAGCCTCGAGGTTGTCGGCATTCAACCTCTTGGCCGCGTCAAGTTCAGCCTCGAGAGAGCAGACCTTTCGAGAAGCCTCCAATAGCTCCTGTTTACACTTATCGAGCTCCTCGACCAACTTACCTGAATCACGACCTTCCTTCTCAGTAAGGCAGGCCATTCGGATAGACATCTGCGACAAGCCAAGAAAAGCTTAAGTAAAAGTTACAGAAATGGATAACAAAAAGAAAAGACGAAAAGGCTCACCTGTAACCAGCACTCATTGAGTGCCTCGATCTCTTTCGCTGCACTCAGCATAGAGATATCCTCCTTGTCCCCTGGCACCAACAATGCCTCTCGAACTCGTTGGTAACGAGCTCGAAGAGCCTTTCGGCTGGCATTCTCGATGCTTACGGTGCCGGACTGACCGTCGACGTCGCCAGGCCAAGAAGTTTTGGTCTTCTTGACCAGGGGCTCTTCCATCTCCTCCTCAGCTAGAGGACTTGAACCCGCACCCAGGTGAAAACTAAGATCCTGTATTACCGGATCAACAGAGGGAGAGGTGCGGGCCTTCCTTTTCAAACCCTCAGGAGTCTCGACCACTGGAGGAGGGGGGTCAGGCAGAGTTGCAGGAGGAGCGGGTAAAGGCTTCGGTGTCACCGATTTTACCTTTGGTTTATGTTTTGGATTCTGTCAAAGAAAAGACAAGTTAAAAGAAGCATGTATAACCAAAATACAACGAGAGGGTGTTTGAACTTACAGCAGGGGGTTTGGGAACTTTGAGTTCTCCCGTGTTCAACGACAGCCTAGCTATGGCCGCAATACCACTCTTAGCAGTGTTCTTCTTCATCTTCTCGTCGAGATTATTATAAGCAAGCACTACAAAAGCAGAGAAATAAAGTCAAAACCAAGGTTGATATCATAAAAATAAGAAATAGATAAGTAATAGACCCCTACATTGGTCATATGCCGGGGATACGCCGAAAGCTGACAAGAAGTGCTCGTTGGCTAAATCCTTATCATTGGGCAGCCAGTGATCAGTCTTGTATTTAGGCTTCCCGTCGACATGGAACGACTTCTGGCTTGACAATAGCCTCCTCGGCGTCCATTTCCGGCACATTAAGATTCATGCCAAAGTTAGGAGGACTATCGAACAGAGTTACCGGTATATCCCACGGCTGATCCCCTCGGAAGATGAAGAGAAACTCCCCCTCGAAAAAGAGCGTGGTTGGTTGGCATCTCAGTTGTGACCTTATACGATTTCTTATCCCCAAGGCCATCTTTGATCATTATGAGATGCCTGGCCTGAAAAGAGTACCAACCAGGCCCATGGCTAAGCTCGGAGACGTCTTGTATCCGGAACATATTGCGCCAAAGGCGCAAGGACGGTCACACTCCAAGCATGCGACAGATACACAAAAATGCAACTATCGTCCCAACTGAGTTAGGCATAAATTGACACAAGGCTATGTTGTAGGCCTTTAAAATCTCCTTAAAAAGTGGGTGCAAAGGAAAGCGTAAACCCAGGTCGAAATATGATTTATATACACTGACGCACCCGGGAGGTGGTGACACTACCAAATCTGTGAGTTGTGGGGGATACATGACATAGGGCAGCTTTATATGATACAGAGTCGACAAAAACGACAGCCCTTCTTGAAGATCCTTTCGCCACTTCCCCGTTGACCAGTGGCCACTTATTCCCAATCTCATGTTGGGGGAAGGGCAAGGCTCGATATAGTCAGAAGTTGAAGTCCCCTCATCCGTCATCTCCACAATTTGCACTACACCAAGAGAAAGGAAATAATCTAAGTAACTCCTCTTAGTGGGAGGGAAGGCTATCGTTACTTTATTAGGATGATCTAAAAAATCCTCAGGCCCCTCGAAAACTTCCTCACACTCTTCTTCCTCAATAGGAATGGCGTCGAGCAAAATATCAGAATTTGGGACCCAATAAGCTATTGATACAACAGGAACCCCATCTACCCATGTTTCTACCCAAGACATATATGGAAGGGGCAAGGCGTATGGGGCACTCAGTTCGAAAACAGGGTTCATTATTTATATTACAGTAACCCCTATCGAATTTATTAAAAGCAAGGAAAAGAATCAAAAATGAGATGTCATACCTGTCGAATTACACGAAGAAGGCTCCTCGCTCTCTTGACACGCTCTGAGCAACACACAAGGAGCAAAAGGCTTCTTAAAAAGGGAGAGAAAATTAGAGAGAGGAAGTAGAGAGAGAAAAATGCAAAGTGAGTAAATGAGGAAAGAAGTGAGATATTTATATCCCACCTACCCTGAACAGTAACCTCTCTAATGTGAACAGTAACCCAACATGGGAGTTCGTGCCAGATGGTAGAGGGAGGTTTGTTTCAATACGGTATTTATACGGTTCAAACGTATAAAAAATGGTCAAATACGGTTGACCGCCCAAACAGTTGACTTTTAAACGTTGACCCTCACCGGGGCTACCTCGAAGAAATTCGGCTATACAACACTCCCCTCACCGGGGCTACCTCGAACTCTTCAAAAGTACAACCCTTTGACTGAGTTACCTTGAGTAGATTCAAGGATGTTCTTTGAATCCATACTTTAGAAAATTTTCTAAGTATGCTAAGCCCTTCATAAGGCACCCCCTTTCGAGCAAACGAGTGTAGAACTCAAATTAACCCTAACCAGGCCACCTCGAAATTATTAAATGGAGTATTGGACTCCAATAGCCCTAACCAGGCACCTTCATAGAATTCCTTCAAGGATGGCTTTCGAATTTTATTGTAAATCACTCAAATGATGGTTGCTTGTAATTTATATCGAACACCCTATTGAGGGCGTTCGAGTTCTCGTATTAAACCCCTTCTGGGAGGGCGTTCGAAATTCACTAAACACCTCAAGAAGGAGGACGTTCGAATTTTGAAGTCATTGAATAGTGCACCAAGTCTTTTTAACCTCTCCTATGAGGGCGCTCGAATACTATGAGCTGTTCTCCGCGTTCGAATCCCCTTTGAACCTCTGTTTTGATGGTGCTCAAAGTCATAAGGTGTTCTCCTTGGAGGGTGCTCGAATCCAATGAGCCATTCTCCTAGGAGGGCGTTCGAATTCCAACTGAACCTTTGTGTGGAAGGCGTTCGAAATTGAATAAGCATAGCTAAGTCTTTTAAAAGTCTCTCCTAGGAAGGTGCTCGAGTTCAATGAGCTAACTTTCCTAGGAAGGCTCTCGAAATTTCCCTCACCCTTTAAGAGTGAGGGCTGTCGAATTTCCCTCACCCTTTAAAGAGTGAGGGCTCTCGAATTTCCTCACCCTTTAAAAGAGTGAGGGCTCTCGAATCTCCCTCACCCTTTAAAGTGTGAGGGCTCTCGAATTTCCCTCACCCTTTAAGAGTGAGGGCTGTCGAATTCCCCTCACCCTTTAAGGAGTGAGGGCTCTCGAATTTCCCTCACCCTTTAAAGAGTGAGGGCTCTCGAATTTCCCTCACCCTTTAAAGAGTGAGGGCTGTCGAATTCCCCTCACCCTTTAAGGAGTGAGGGCTATCGAATTTCCCTCACCCTTTAAAGAGTGAGGGCTCTCGAATTTCCCTCACCCTTTAGAGGTGAGGGCTTTCGAAATTTCCCTCACCCTTCAAGGGTGAGGGCGTTCGGATTTGGTAAAGTTAATCCCACCTTGAGATACGACGAGTTTTTACAACAATCGAGACAGATTATTCCGCTCCACATCGCAATCTCATCATGATCTGACATCACGACATAAAGCGTGGGGCTAATGTTTGGGCCCCTTTCGGTCATGGCCCACCTAACCGGTGAAATGACTAAAATACCCTCGGGGGGCAAAATTACCATTTTACCCCTAAGGATCCCACAGGCTGGAAGTACAGGCCTTCAGTCAGGCCCACTGACTAAAAGGCTTTCATGACATCACCATCTTCACCAGATGACGTCACTTCAAGTACTACCTATAAATAGTACTCTCATCTGATCATTCAGGTACGTTTTTCGATATAATGCAGAGCATTTACTAGTACTATTCTCTCTAATTTCTGAGATCAGATCTGACTTAAGCATCGGAGAGCCGATCCTGGGAACATCCCCGGGGTAGTTCACGGTGCTCGGTTTTGCAGGTGCCCGGACTCGAAGACCTTGGACTCATTTGGTTACTACCCTAGCTGGAAATTGGACTTCCCCGAATTATAAATTCACTGTGTTTCTTGTGACCCGAAACATTTATCTTTTATGACTACGTGTTTAACTTTTTTTAAAATTTTTTATTAATTAATGAATGGTCTAGTTGAAACCTCTAGTAAAATATAAGTTGATTTTTTGCAATTCCAAAAAACATATCATAAGTTGATCTTGATTCAAAGTATTTTTCGAGAGGAATCTAACAATGCAAAAATTATAATTTTATGAGATTTGAAATAAAATTTATGGCTTATTTTATAATTTTATATCAGTTGTAGTTTTAGATAAGGATTAGTTGTAGCTTTAAATGAGGAATGTAATTTTTATTTACAATATAATCATTTTTTAATTATTTTCTATTGAAAATTAAATTAAATTAATTAATTATGTATGATAAAACATATCATAAGTGGATCTTGATTCAAAGTATTTTTCGAGACGAATCTAACGATGCGAAAATTAAAATTTTCTGAGATTTGAAATGAAAATTATGGCTTATTTTATAATTTTATATCTGTTGTATTTTTAGATAAGTATTAGTTGTAACTTTAGATAAGGATGTAATTTTTATTTACGATATAATCATTTTTATTATTATTATCTATTGAAAATTAAATTAATTATGTATAATGACGTGGAGCGATGTAGTAGCTCCTTTCGGGACGACTTTATTACCTAGTAGAGATAAGTACAATATTTTATCTTGACCCAATGCAATTCGCTTAGCAAAAGTCCATCTTTCTGTTGTTGCTAAAGCAAAATTCATATATTACTTTAAAAAAAAATAAAAATTATTTTTCTCTTTTTTTAGTTGTACTCAAAGGCCTTGGCATATTTGCCAATCACAACTTGAAACGTTTTTATCTACAATTGATTTTTATGTAAAAATTATATAAAGTTGATATTTGAAAACTATATATAAAGACGAGTTTAACAAGACCCCACTTGACTATATTTTCCCCTATGTAAAAAGAATAAAAGAACTTTAAATGGTGAACATAAATAATGTCAAAAATCAATATGATACAACTAAACAAAAATGGAGGTAAATATAAGGCCCTGTTCAGTTCACTTTATCTTTATCTTTACCGAACTGCACTTATTTTTACTGAGCTGGACATATTTTTTCTAAGCTGAACTGAATTTATTTTTGCTGAACTGGACTTATTTTTACTATACTGGACTTATTTTTACCGATTCATATTATTTTTCTTCTTTGCAGATTTTATTTTTACTAAACTAAACTAAACTAAACTTATTTTTATTGAACTGAACTTACTTTTACTAAACTAAACTTACTTTTACTAATATTGAAATGAACTGAACAAGAGTAAACGAATGGGATTTATCTATACTAAACTAAACTTATTTTTAATAATATTAAAATGAACTGAAGAAGAACTAAGTGAATCCAGATCGTGCTTATAAGTTATGGAATCGACTAATTAAATGATGGAGAAAGAATGAATGTAAATATCAATAGCAGAAGTCAAGTCAGCAATTGGTCTATTCAAGAAGTGAAGTCGTGGTTGGACTCACGTTACATAATTGTTTCCATATTTCTATTTCTCTCTCCAATCCCATTATTATGAGTATGAGCTGTGGTGACAATGATTAGGGACAAAGAGGCTGTTCGAAAACATCTCAATATTACACGTAATAGAAGGGAGATTGATACACCTTGACTGTGTCCAAAGAAGTCTAGAAGCCAATTAACAAATGATTGATACCGTTTTTCAGTTAGAACCCTTTCCTACTATGGTTTAACATAGTTAATAAAGGTGTAGGAATGAAATAGAGTTCAATTCTGCAAGTTTAAAACAACGAAAATTTGAAAAAAATAATCGAATATTCAATAAAAAAATGTCTAGTTTTATAACACGGATATATGGTATACACTGGTAAAACAACTTTATTTTTAAAATAATTCGGCCAAAAATTCGCTACTGTTTTAGTATTTTATTCATAATATGATCTAATTGAAAGATCTACACTTATATATCATAAAAAGAACATACATTACAAAAGAATTAGTATAATCGTTTTGATTAAACAACACAAGTCCGACAACAATACAAGGCCAACTCTCTTACAAAAAATCAGTATAATAGTTTTGATTATTCAACACAAGTCCGACACTTATATACCTATTTGAACTCATTTTGGGGGGTGATAATTGCATATCACACCATACATAGGTAATTGTTACCCTAATTTGGAGGATAATAGCTTGTCCCTTTCTCTCATGTTATCGCAGAACCATTTTATTATCGACTTGACACAATCTTAGTTCACCTTAATTTCCTTAGTTTGACTAATAACCTCTTAGTAATTTATCCTCAATCCAAGCATTCCCTTAGTAGCATATGTCTCTCTCCCTCAAATCCCTCCCCTCCAACCACCACGGAACCCCCCCGTAAGCCACCGCAAGCAAACCCCAATAGACTACTAGAGCATCGAAGGCACAACGCGGTTAATGTCAAGAGTAGCTTTGATAGAGGTAAAGTGTGTTGTTGATTGATAAGGTGATTTTCCGGCGACGAGAATAGCGGTAAGCGAGAAGGAAGGAGAGAAGTTTGGTTTGGGATTTTCATAAATGAAAAGGATATTCAATGAATATCTGATTTCATATAGCTGATTTCAGATATGGAATATTTAAGTTCAGACATTGAATATATGATTTCAGACGTTGAATATTTGATTTTAGATAATTAATCGTGTATTACAAATTGTAAAAAATTGTATTAGATAATCAATAGTTTAGTTCAGATAATCAGAGTTTCATATCTCAGATAATCAAAGTTTTAATCAGTTATTCAATGTTATCAATTTGTACTCGTCTGACCATAAGATAAGGTTAGACGAGTGTGACCCAATATCATATCTTTAACTTATTATCGTAATTTGGTACATAGGCTCGATCTTCATTTACTCTCATATTAATTCACATAGTCTCTTTTTTCATCTCTGTCTATCTCTCTCCTATTACACGAGTGTTCTAAAATATCGTATATCTGCTTAGGTTGCAACTAAGAAAATTGAGGAAGTATACAAATAAGTTAAAATGCACAAATTCATTAATGTCAATTTTTAATGAGTATAAATCAATCAAACACGCTGACTAGGTTGGATTGAGATCAAATATATCTAGGCGCAAAATTATGTTTGGGTTGAGTCGATGAACACTTGCTTGTGACCCACAACATCCAGGTTCGGGTTTGATGGGTTTTAAAGGTGTATGTTGTTAGTAAACACTTAGAATAAACAGGGAGAAGGGTTTTCATAGTATAATATTTAATTTTTTAACTACTTTAAACGGAAAAATGCAAAGTTATTAACAATTAGTTGAACTAAGGAAAACAAAATAGAACTAGGGATTTATCATTTCATAAAAGACTAGGTCATCGTTCGGTCCACCATACTTATATCAGTCAGGAAAATCACAAAACCAACAACTCTTAGGCCTAAAGTCGATCAATCAGAGCAACTATTAACCCTATAGTCAGGTCTTAACGTTCTCAAATCAACGTATGCAGTATGATTGCTCACATAATTAGACTCATTAGGTGTTCTGGGTAGGTGTGTTCAATTTTCAGTTTATAGCGGAATAATGGCCCGAATCGGACCAGTTTGGTCAGGATCGAGATGGAACCGATTTATTTTCGGTTCGATCCTTGGTCCGCAAATTTCAAAAATTCGGTCCTCGATCTGATCTGATCTAAACCTGAATTTTTCCAGTCCAGACTGGTTAGGCTTTTTATCTATTTAAAATGTATTGAAACTTGAAAGTTAATCTAGAATTTTAGATTCTAGGTCTTCTGACACCCAGATTCTCAGACCGTCGAACTTGAAAAGTGAAAACTATAAAACAATTTTGACCTATTACATAATGGTTAAAGGGAAAAAAAGGGAATTTTCCTGAGGTGCCCTGTGGTTAGAGCTAATTCCTCGGGTACCTTCAGGGTATTTAAGCTACTAAAATGCCACAAGGGTCACTATTCGTGCCTAAAATGCCCTTACTACTAACTTTCGTTAACTTTCCGTTAAATTTCTTGATTCGCCCTAACCTTAACTCAAATTTCCCTAAAAAATTAAAAAAATAATATAGAAAACAAAATTAATCCCCCACCCCTCCCACACTCTCTCCTCAGTCCTCCCCTCCCACTGCTCAACCACCATCACAATCATCGTCCCCCCACCCTCCCCTACTCTTCCACCACCCACAACACCATCACCGCCTTCGAACCCCACCCGCGATCTATCACCGGCCTAATCGACCCACCCAAACCCTGAAATCGACCCCTCGCAACCACACAACGAACGCCCTGAATCAAACGCCCTCAAATTGACCGCTTTGTAACACCGTCAAACCTCCACCACCCCACCAAAATCGCCCCAACCACCTCTACCACCCCACCAAAAGAGACTACCTTTTTAATGGAAGGATCAAGCCACTCATACCAACGAGCTTTACACTGTTTAGCAGATTTACGAACAAGAAGAGAAGAAATACGAGCACATTGATTCTTGCCATATTTCATAACAATGATGCGTCATATTTATACCAATCTAAACCCTCTATTTTCCCCTTGTTTAGGTAAATTATAACTCATCTGTAAATAGTATCTATTTTGATTATCTTTTAAGGTATAATATTGATTTCTTATGTGTGATGTTTAGGATCGAACTTGAAGGTTTGCATCCCACCCACCGAGCATAGAAGAGTAGATTGGAACAAAATAACACATTTTGGAAGTGATTATGCACAAGGGTCAACTTCAAATGGACATATGTCCCAGATTACTGAACATTTTCAGGTGATTCTACTTGGATATGAAAGCTTATCTCGAGAGCTTTCCAACGACCGGTCATAAGCCCAATTCCGATAAGAGACGAGGGAGATATGATCGTTCGAAGTTGAGATGTCTGCCCAGCAGATACGATGTGGGCGCTCCACCTATATACTGGAGCGGGTGCTCCAGATTTTCAGCAAGATCAGTTTGTGCTTAAAATCCTGGAGCGGGCGCTCCAGGTGCCTTTGGGAGCGGGCGCTTTAAAGGTTTTCTGGGCCTATTTTACCCGTTTTTCGCATGTAATATGGGGAGGTATAAATACCTCTCCCCAACTTTTAGACAACAACTTTTGACACTTTTACTTAGTCTTACAAACCCTAACTTAGTTTTTAGAGAGTAGAAGTCATATATTGCTTTTGGTTGGTGATTTTGAAGAATTGAAGGTCCATTAATGGCAGTTTAATGTTATAAGTTGATTTTATCTTCTATTTCAATTAATCTTTAGTATCTTTTCCTCTACTTTTGTCAATTTGGTGTTGAATTCCCTCTCTTGCAATTATTGCTGCTTTGGCTTGCTTGTTTTCTACTTGCTTTAACTTTTAAAATGGAATTCTTGATTGGAATGTGTATTAGTATGAATGGTGAGTAGTCTTCTTCTAGGGTTTGGGCAAAAACCCTTATTTAGGCCATGATTTATGCTTGGGTTTAGAGATTCATGTTTAGGGTTGGTTGTTGAAATTGGGTGCTTCATTTTATGCTTTTGTGATTGATCACCATATAAGACTATAAGTTGTACTTAGTCTTCGTAATGAAGGATCGAAAGATGAAGTTGTATGAAACTCCTCTTTGTTTACTTGACTAAATGACCATGAAAATAGGAAGCTCTAGTCTTGAGTCAAACTTGTCACTTGTTCTTAATCCTTAGGCTAGGGTTAATGCCGTGAAAATAGGAATTAACACCTTGTCTAAGAGCTCCTTTTTAGCTCGAAAGAGTGATTAGGGGAACTTTAGTGGACCGGCTACTCCCTTCCCCAATCGATGTCTCGATTGGTGTTCAAGCATAATCTATGGTTAAAATGAGTGGTAATGCCCTTACCCTAGTGTTTCGGGTACAAGAAACACAGTGAATTTGTAATTCGAGGAAGTCCAATTTCCAGCTAGGGTAGTAACCAAATAAGTCCAAGGTCTTCGAATCCCGGCACCTGCAAAACCGAGCTCCGTGAACTACCCCAGGGATGTTCCCGGGATCGGCTCTCCGTTGCTTAAGTCAGGTATGATATCAGAAATCAGAGAGAATAGTACTAGTAAATGCTCTGCAATATATGGAAAAATCGTACCTGAATGATCAGATGAGAGTACTATTTATAGGTAGTACTGGGGTGACGTCATATGGTGACGTCATGAAAGCCTTTTTGTCAGTGGGCCTGACTGAAGGCCTGTACTTTCTGGCCTGAAGGATCCTTAGGGGTAAAATGGTAATTTTGCCCCCTAAGGGTATTTTAGTCATTTCACCGGTTAGGTGGGCCATGACTGGAAGAGGCCCAAACATTAGCCCCACGCTCTATGTCGTAGTGTCAGATCCGGATGAGACTGTGATGTGGAGCGGAATCGTCTGCTTTGGTTGCTAAAAAGTCGACGTACCCAAAGTCGGATTACCTCTGTAAAATTCGAGCGTCCTCATGCAAAGGAGGTTAATGGGAATTCCAGCGTCCACAATTAGATGGGATGGACGTGAATTCGAGCGCCCTCTATTGGGGAGCTAAGTGCGAATTCGAACGCCCTCCTATGGAGGGGTTCAATCATGAATTCGAACGCCCTCCCTTGGAGGGGTTCAATGTGAATTCGAACGCCCTCCCTTGGAGGGGTTCAATGTGAATTCGAACGCCCTCCATTGGAGGGGTTCATTGTGAATTCGAACGCCCTCCATTGGAGGGGTTCATTGTGAATTCGAACGCCCTCCATTGGAGGCGTTTATTGTGAATTCGAACGCCCTCCATTGGAGGGGTTCATTGTGAATTCGAACACCCCAACACAGGGGTTCAAAGGAGAATTCGAACGCCCTCCTAGGAGAAAAGCTCATAAAATTCGAGCACCCTCCTAGGAGAATAGTTCTAGAATTCGAATACCCTCAACACAGGGGTTTAGTGAGAATTCGAACGCCCTCCTAGGAGAATTGCTCATAGAATTCGAGCACCCTCCTAGGAGAATAGTTCTAGAATTCGAATACCCTCAACACAGGGGTTAAATGAGAATTCGAAGGCCCTCCTAGGAGAATAGCTCATAGAATTCGAGCACCCTCCTAGGAGAATAGTTCTAGAATTCGAATACCCTCAACATAGGGGTTTAATGAGAATTCGAATGCCCTCCTAGGTGAATAGCTCATAGAATTCGAGCACCCTCCTAGGAGAGGTTCTAAAAAGACTTAGACAAGCTTTTAATTCAGTGTTTCTTAAAATTCGAACGCCCTTCTACTGAGAGGTTCATAAAATTCGAACGCCCTCAGATAGAGAGGTTCGATACAGAACTCGAGCGCCCTCTTCAGGGCGTTCGATATAAAATAAAAAGCATTCATCATAGTGTGGTTTAAAACAAAACTCAAACACCCTCCTTGGAGGGGTCCTATGAAAGACAAAATTCGAGCGCCCTCAATAGAGAGGTTCAATACAAAACTCGAACGCCCCCTTTTGGGTGTTCGATATAAAATTGTAAACACCAATAATTGAGTGGTTAATTTTCTTCGAGGTACCTGGTAAGGGCTAATTGAGTCAAATACTCAATTTTAAGAATTCGTTGTGGCCTGGTAAGGGCTCTGGTCTAAAAATTCGAGGTGGCCTGGTAAGGGCTAATTGAGCTAAAAAACTCGTTTGCTCGAATGAAGGTGCCTTATGAAGGTCTTTGTATACTTGGAAAATTTTCTAAGTATGGATTCAAAGAACATCCTTGAATTTGCTCGAAGTGGCTCAGTCAAAGGGTTGTTCCTTTTGAAGAGTTCGAGGAAGCCCCGGTGAGAGGAGAGTTGTACAGCTGAATTTCTTCGAGGAAGCCCCGGTGACGGTCAACGCTTTTAGAGTCAAATGTTTTTAAAGTCAATTTTTGAAGTCAACTTTTTGGGGTGGTCAACCATATTTGACCGTTTTTATACGTTTCAACTGTATACATACCGTATCGAAACAAACCTCCTTCTACTCTTTGGCACGAACTCCCATGTTGGGTGACTGTTCATATTAGAGAGGTCACTGTTCAGGGTATGTGAGATATAAATATTTCACTTCTTTCCTCATTTACTCACTTTGCAATTTCTCTCTCTACTCTCTCTAATTTTCTCTCTTTTTAAAGAAGCCCTTTGCTTCCTTTGTGTGCTGCTCAGAGTGCGAGGAATCTCCTTCGTGTAATTCGACCAAGGTATGATTTCTCCTTCTTGACTCTTTTCCTTTCTTTTAATAAATTCGATAGGGGTCACTGTATCATAAATAATGAACCCTGTTTTCGAACTGAGCGCCTCGTATGCCTTTCCCCTTCCTTATATGCCCTGGGTAGAAACATGGGTAGATGGGGCTCCTGTTGTATCAATAGCTTATTGGGCCCCGAACTCTGATATTTTGCTCGACGCCATTTCTATTGAGGAAGAGGAGTGTGAGGAGGAATTCGAGGGACCCGAAGAGTTTTTAGATCACCCTAATAAAGTAACGATAGCCTTCCCTCCTTCTAAGAGGAGTTACTTAGATTCTTTCCTTTCCCTTGGTGTAGTGCAAATAATGGAGGCGACGGATGAAGGGACTTCAACATCCGACTATATCGAGCCCTGCCCTTCCCCCAACATGAGATTGGGAATAAGTGGCCACTGGTCAATGGGGAAGTGGCGAAAGGATCTTCAGGGAAAGCTGTCGTTTTTGTCGACCCTGTATCATATAAAGCTGCCCTACGTTATGTATCCCCCACAATCACGGACTTGGTGGTGTCACCACCCCCTGGATGCATTGGTGTATATAAATCATACTTCGAGCTGGGTTTGCGTTTTCCCTTGCACCGGCTTTTTGAGGAGATTTTAGAGGCATATAACATAGCCTTATGTCAGCTTTTGCCCAATTCTGTTGGGACAATTGTTGCCTTTTTGTGTATCTGTCGCATACTTGGAGTGCGACCGTCCTTGCGCCTTTGGCGCAATATGTTCCGAATAAACGAAGTGTCTGAGCTTCGTCATGGACCTGGTTGGTACTCTTTTCAAGCCAGACACCTTGTAATGATCAAGGATGGCCTAAGAGATGAGAAATCATATAAGGTCACAACAGAGATGCCAACCAACCATGCTCTTTTTCGAGGGGAGTTCCTCTTCATTTTTCGAGGGGATCAGCCGTGGGATGTACCCGTTACTTTGTCTGATAGCCCTCCTAACTTCGGCATGAATCTTAATGTGCCCGAGATGGACGCCGAGGAGGCTATAGTGGCCATTCATTTCCAGGCCACGTCGTTTCACATTGATGGGAAGCCGAAATACAAGACTGATTATTGGCTGCCCAATGACAAGGACCTGGGCAACGAGCACTTCCTGTCGGCCTTCGACGTGTCCCCGGCCTATGACCAACGTAGGGATCACTTAATCTGTTTTTTCTGTTTTGTGATATAAACTTGCTTTTGACTCATTTTTCCTTGCAATACTTTCTTATAACAATCTCGACGAGGAGATGAAGAAAAACATTGCGAAGAGCGGTATGGCAGCCATGGCCAGGATGTCGTTGCAAACGGGGAACTTAAAATTCCTAAACCTCCTGCTGTAAGTTCGAACGCTCTCTTGCTTGATTCTAGTTCTATTTCCTGTTAACTTAGTTTCTTGTTTGTGCAGATTCCAAAACACAAGCCAAAGGCGAAATCGGTAACGCCGAAGCCTTTGCCTGCCCCTCCTGCCACTCTGCCTGACCCCCCTCTATCGACGGTCGAAGTTACTGAGGATGCCGGATTGAAGAGGAAGGCCCGCACCTCTCCATCCATCGATCCCTTAATACCGGATCTTAGTTTTCATTTAGGTGGGGGTTCCAGTCCTTTAGGCGAGGACGAAATCGAGGAGCCTTTGGTTAAGAAGACAAAATCTTCTTGGCTAGATGATGTCGACGGTCAGTCCGGTGATGTCAGCATCGAGAATGCCAGCCGAAAGGCTCTGTGAGATCGTTACCAACGAGTTCGAGAGGCATTGCTAGTGCCTGGTGATAAGGAGGACATCTCTAAGCTCAGTGAAGCGAAGGCGATCAAGGCACTGAACGAATGCTGGTTACAAGTGAGTCTCTATCTATTTCTTTTGTCCATATCCCACTTTCAACTTCACTCATCTTGTTACTTTTGTTGTCGCAGATGTCCATCCGAATGGCCTGCCTTACTGAAAAGGAGGGTCGTGATTCGGGTAATCTGGCTGAGGAGCTCGATAAGTGTAAACAGGAGCTGCTGGAGGCTTCTCGAAAGGTCCGTTCTCTCGAAGCTGAGCTCGAGACGGCCAAGAGGTTGAATGCTGACAACCTCGAGGCTTTTAGGAGCGAGAGGACGAGCCTAATGACCAATAAGGAGGAGCTATCCAACCAGCTCAAAGCCACTGAGAAGAAGCTCGAGGCCTCTCGAAAAGAGGTTGCTGATCTCGAGGGCCAGCTGAGGGGCCAAAAGGAGCTGCTTGCTCGGACCCAGGCTCAGCGGGATGACTTGCAACAAAAATATGATAAGTCCGTTAAGGACTTAAAGCAGAAGAGGAACAAGTACATCCGTCGCTGGAAGCGATCGCAGGAGGGAAATCTCTTCGCTGACCAAAAGATGGTTGAGGGTTTCCAATCTGCTCGAGGTGAAGTCCAGGGCTTTTTCGAGAAGACTCTGAAGGACTTGGCTCCTGGTCTGGACTTACAACAGGTTTTGGCCAAGTATGATGAGTATGAGCAGAAGGCCCTTAATGCATATATGGAGATGGAAAAGGCTAAGCGGGGGGCCGGTGAAGCTTCGACCTCTGTCCCTGAGGAGGTTGCAGAGGCCGCAGAGGTCACAGAGGATCAAGCCCCTGTCGACCTTTCTCCTGTCAAGGAAGGCGAAGTTCAAGCTGCTGAGGTTGCTACGGAAGCTGTCAAAGGGTAGCCTGAGGTGGATGAAGCTGATGATGCGAGCTCTTCATCCGAGTCCTCGTCTGAGGAGGAGGATATCAATATAGAGGCCCCTTGACTTTGTAACTCAGCGTTGTGTATTTAACTTTTTGTAACTCAGTTACTTAGCTTTCTTTTTATTCTGTTTTCAAAGCTTGTAATCTTTACTTCGAATGGAATGAAAAGAACTTTTTGCTCATCTTGTTTCATACTTTTCGCATTTATTTTCGACCTGCGAGGTCTCCTGTTTCCTTTTGTATGAAAAAATTCGAGCACCCTCAAAGAAGGGTCCATTTAAAAATTCGAAGGCCCTCCTCAAAAGAGTCGCGTAACTCAACAGATTGATGATGTGACGATAATAAGTTCGAGACCGGTGAGGTCATAAATTCTTTTGAACCTGTTAGGTATTAAAGAAAATTCGAACACGATACATAAATAAAATGTATAACAATTTCGAAAGACCGGTGAGGTCATATTTTATTCATAATTCTCAAGTCTGTTTGGACCAGCAAGGTCTACAAGTTTTTAAGAACATTACAAATACTTGTATATCACAGCAACTTAATCCTCATCTAGACCGGTGAGGTCGAAGTAGTACGAAGAATTATCTAGCTTGCTGGCATATTAGCCCCTTAAGTTGTTGTGGTTGGCCTTAAACGTAGAACTTCCTCAAGTTTTCGATATTCCATGGACGAAACAAAGGATCACCATCCATGTTCTCGAGTCTGTATGTTCCAGGGCGAATAACCTCAGTTACTCGATATGGTCCTTCCCAATTTGGAGTTAGCTTGCCAAGGTCCATCTTTTTTCCTGTGGCTTCAATCTTTCGAAGGACTAGGTCTCCTACTTCGAACTTTCTTTCCTTGACCCCTCGATTGTATAGCCTGGTCGTTCTAGCCTTCTGAGCAATTGATTTGAGCAGTGTATTTCCCTGGTCTCTGGCAAGAGGTCGAGGTTGACGCTTTTCTCTTCTTCGTTTTGCTCATAATCAAAGAATGTTATCCTCGGTGAGGGGATATCCACTTTAACTGGCAGCACAGCTTCACTTCCATAGACTAAGTTAAAAGGCGTATGACCAGTTGCTTCTTTTACCGTAGTTCGAGCTGACCATGGTATTCCTAGTAAGTCTTCAACCCATGACCCTTTCGCTCCATCTAACATTTTCTTCAGCCCTTTGAGGATGACTTTGTTGGCTGCCTCGGCCTGTCCGTTGGTTTGCGGTCGACTGACAGCAGAAAATCTTGTTTGTATGTCGAATCGAGCGCAGTAAGCTTTGGTAGGACCACTGTTGAATTGTCGATCGTTATCTGATATGAGTGCTCGAGGTATGCCAAAACGAGTGATTATGTTTTTCCAGATGAAGTCTTGCACTTTGTTATCTGTGATGGTGGCTAAGGGTTCAGCCTCGATCCATTTGGTGAAGTAGTCGACAGCTACCAATAAGAATTTTCTTCCACCAGATGCTACTGTGAAGGGCCCGAGGATGTCCATCCCCCACTGGTCGAATGGTAGTACAGCTTGCATTGTAGTGAGAGGAGTGGCTGATTGTCGATGTACATGGGCATACACTTGACAGTTGTGGCATTTTTTGACCATGTCTTTGGCATCTTTCATCACTGTTGGCCAATAATATCCTGCTCGAAGGGATTTTCCAGCTACGGTTCGAGCCCCCTGTGCCACAGGTGCCCTCATGTATCTCTCGAAGTATCTGCTGGCCTTCTTCGAGTGTCACACATCTTAGAAGGGGATGTGTGAAGGACTTCTTGTATAGCAGGTGGTCATGCAACAGAAACCAACTTGCACGGCGTCGTATTCTTTCCGCTTCTTTTTCATCTTCAGGTAATTTTCCTTCTTGGAAGTATAGACGGATGCTTTGCATCCAATTGTTCGAACGGTCTATACTGCAAATGAGGAGTTGGCTGTTGATACTTGGCTTGTACAACACTTCCCAGGAGATGGTTCGAGGTTCCAGTCCGGATGCTGAGCTTGCCATTCGAGATAGAGCATCCGCCTGTTGGTTTTCGGACCGTGGGATATGTTGTATAGAGAACTTGGTGAATTTCTGCTGCTGTTCCTTTACCTTGCCTAGGTACATCCTCATATTGTCTTCCTTTACTTCTAATTCTCCTTTGACATGACCCACGACCATCTGTGAATCTGTCTTGACGGTTATTTCATTAGCCCCATTCGAAAGGCATAGTTTTAATCCGAGCAGGAGGGCTTCATACTCAGCTTCGTTGTTTGAATAGCAAAGTCAAATTTTATTGCATATTCCATTTTATTCTCGAGAGGGTCTATTATCTGTAGACCTGCTCCGCATCCTGCCTTCGATGAAGAGTCATCTACATAGAGTTGCCATGTCCCTGTTAGGGTGGCAGTCTCGACTTCTGTTGGGCACTCAACAATGAAATCGGCTAAGGCCTGTGCTTTTATTGCTCTTCTGGGTTCGAACTCTAAACCGATGTCTGATAATTGATTAGCCCATTCAATGACTCGACTAGAGCCATTCCTACTTTCAATGAGATTTATGAGTGACTGACTAGTGAGTACTTTGATTGGATGAGCTTGAAAATAACGCTTCAATTTTCGACTGGCCATCACCAAGGCGTATATCATTTTCTCCGACGGGGGTTATCTACTCTCAGCCCCTCGGAAAGCATGACTAACAAAATATACCGGGTGTTGTAGCTTGTCTCTTTCGGCAACGAGTACAACACTTAGAGCGGTTTCAGATACCGCGAGATAAACGAATAATATTTCTCCCGGCAAGGGTGAAACAAGCTTCGGTAATGAAGCTAAGTGGGTTTTCAATTGTTGAAAGGCATTTTCTGCTTCACAGTCCCATTCGAAGCATGGTTTCTTCAATGTATTGAAGAAGTGTAAGCTCTTCTCAGCTGATCTTGATAGGAATCTTCCTAAGGCAGCCATACATCCTGTGAGTCTTTGAACCTCCTTCACAGTTCGAGGAGACTTCATGTTGATGATGGCTTGTATTTTGTCAGGGTTAGCTTCGATGCCCCTCTCGTCCACTAAGAATCCTAAGCATTTTCCTCCTCGAACGCCGAAGACACACTTCTTAGGATTCAGTTTCATGTTGTAAGAGCGGAGGGTGGATAAGGTCTCCCGGAGATCTTCGACATGATCCTCGACCAGCTTGCTCTTAACTATCATGTCGTCGACATAGACTTCAACGTTGCGCCCTAACTGCTTCTCGAACATTTTATTCACAAGCCTTTGATATGTAGCCCCTGCGTTCTTAAGTCCGAACGGCATGACCACGAAGCAATAAATCCCGGAACTTGTAATGAATGCGGTATGCACCTGATCTTCCTCGGCGAGGGGAATTTGGTGGTAACCAGCGTTCGCATCCATGAAGCTAAAAAGTGCGTGACCTGCTGTGGAATCGACCAACTTGTCGATTTTAGGGAGGGGGAAGTCATCTTTGGGACACGCTTTATTGAGATCAGTGAAATCGACGCACATGCGCCATGATCCGTTGGGCTTTCGAACTAGTACTACGTTCGACAGCCATTCTGTGTATTGACATTCCTTTATCATTCCTGCACTTAGCAGCTTTTTCACCTCTTCAGCTGCTGCTTTGTTCCTTTCAGTGCCCTGGTGTCTTAACTTTTGTTTGATGGGCCTGAATTGTGACTTGATGTTTAGCTGATGTTTAGTGACCGAGGGGTCTATCCCTGGCATCTCATCAGCTGAAAATGCGAACACCTCTTCATACTCTTGGAGGAGGTCCACTATCTCTTTTTGAACGACCTGGTTAAGGTCCTTTCCAATTCGAACTGTCCGGTTAGGATCAGGTCCGAGTTGTATCTCTTCATCTTCATCGACCGGCTGAGGTTGATTGTAGTTGACTGGGTTCTCGTTGTAGAACAAACCCAATGGTGGAGGTGAAATTTTGTCAGTTTCTTTTTCTTCTCTTTTCCTTTTCCCTGATCTTGGTTCGACTGGCTTACTCCTTCTCAAGCTATTAACATAACACTCTCGAGCAGACTTTTGATCCCCATGTAACCTGCCAATTGTCCCATCATCTGCTTCGAACTGCAATAGAAGCTGGTAGGTCGAGATGGCAGCTTTTATTCTGTTCAGTGCGGGCCTTCCTATGATGATGTTATAGGGAAGGTCAATGTCAATAACTAGGAAGTCGATTGGAAGGCATCGTCCTTTTCCCTTGTCATCAAACCGACTAGGTAAATTGATGACTCCAAGGGGGTGAACAGATTGGCCTCCGAATCCAACCAAAGGTTGGTCGATGGCTTTGATGTCATTCTTCTCGTATTTGAGCTTTTGCAGACATTCCCAAGTAATGATGTCTGCCGAGCTTCCACTGTCTATCAGCACTCGACCAACCCTGTGATTGGCCACTTTCAGTTCGATGACCAGGGGGTCATCATGGGGGGTTTGTATTTCCTTCAAACTCTCTCCGAACACCATGGTGGGGGTGTCCGGTTTTTTCATTCTCTCAGCATCTTTTAGATGGTATAGGTGATTCTTCCTTGCATTGCCGGTTAGGCCTCCTGAAGCGAAGCCCTTCAGCTATGACGCCTACACAGCCTTCGATTTCATCGCTCTTGGCTTGTTTCTCTTTTCCCTTATCTCTTCTTCGATCTCCCTGGGGTTCTTTGAGATATCTGTTCAATTTTCCTTCGTCAGCCAGCTTGTCGAGACTGGGATTGTTCTCTTATCTTTTCGATGATCTCCCGGGCGTCGAAATTCTTACCCCTCTTCTGTCTCTGTTGTATGATATATCGAACATCATCTTGGCCCGGTGACATGATAGATTTTCCTTTCGAAGTGGCAGGTATCTTCTTCGAGGGACCGCCAACAACATGCTCGGTTAGGGCACGTTTTGGCTGAGCTGCCCTTTGATGAGCCTCCGTCTGATCCAGGACTGTCCCTCGGTCAGGGGGAGTAGTCTGTTGAGTCTTCATTACTGAAACGAGCTGTTGCATGACAGTAGTCATATGTCTTTCCATTCGGAGTTCGAGTTGTAGAAGATCTGAGTAAGTCACTGCTGGTGGTGGTGCTTCTATAGCCATGTCAGCCTGGCTTCCAGTTTCTGGGACATCGGTATCGTCCTCCACGATAACACCCCCTTGGTTCAGCAGAGTAGTCTGAGCATTCTCAGAAGCAGTCCTTCGAGCAGTATTACCGCGGGACCTTATCCTCGTGTCATGGTGTTCGAAAATGTAGCTGTTATGTTAGGTCCCCACAGACGGCGCCAACTATTTCGGGTACAAGAAACACAATGAATTTGTAATTCAGGGAAGTCTAATTTCCATCTAGGGTAGTAACCAAATAAGTCCAAGGTCTTCGAATCCTGGCACCTGCAAAACTGAGAACCGTGAACTACCCCGGGGATGTTCCCGGGCTCGGCTCTCCGATGCTTAAGTCAGATCTAATCTCAGAAATCAGAGAGAATAGTACTAGTAAATGCTCTGCAATATATGGAAAAAACGTACCTGAATGATCAGATGAGAGTACGATTTATAGGTAGTACTGGGGTGACGTCATCTGGTGAAGATGGTGACGTCATGAAAGCCTTTTTGTCAGTGGGCCTGACTAAAGGCCTGTACTTTCTGGCCTGAAGGATCCTTAGGGGTAAAATGGTAATTTTGCCCCCTAAGGGTATTTTAGTCATTTCATCGGTTAGGTGGGCCATGACTGGAAGAGGCCCAAACACCTAGTACTTTAATCGCATTGTTACCCCCTTATTTGTTGATTGTCTTTACTTAGATTAGCTCTTTTTAGTTGTTTTAGTCTTAATTCACACGAATCTTGACCCCTCCCTTTGGTTACCCTTAGTTTATTCGACCATAAAGACTCACTGATTGACCTTAACTCCCTGTGGATATGACCCTACTTGCCATTGCAACTTAGTTAGCGAGACCGAGATAAAATTATCTTTGGTAGGCTCGACGACGGCCTATCAAACAACAGCTTTAATGATTTCATCTTCGGTGTTCTTCCAAACACCTCCTTTGATCATAATCCTCATCTTCGCTCCTTTTTTTTTAATTTAACCAATCAACAATAGGTTTTAGGGTTTGAGTTTTGAATTAGCAAAGTTTTGATTTGGAGAAAACGGTGAATCTAATGGTGAATTGTTAGGGTTTTGAGCTCAGAAATTGACGGCAATGGAGGGTTAGGAGAAAGGGATAAGAGGAGAGAGGGTGGGTGGGGGGAGGAGAGAGAGTGTGAGGGGTGGGGGGTTTTTAATTTTTTTTCTATTGTTATTAATGAAAATTAAATGTAATTATAAAAACTTAACGGAAAGTTAACGTAAGTTAGTAGTAAGGGCATTTTAGGCACCGATAGTGACCTTAGTGGCATTTGAGTTAGCTTAAATATCCTGAGGGTACCCAAGGAATTAGCCCTAACCACAGGGGCACCTCAGGAAATTTCCCTAAAAACTAAATTGAATTTTCGGTCTAACCGGTCTTTTTTTAGTCCGGTCCCTGTGATTTCCATCCGGTCCCATCTCAAGACTAGTTTTAATTCGGTCCGGTCTTAAGTCTCCATTTTTCATAAGTTTTGGTCCTGATCCATGGTCGGTCCGGTTCGGTCCGGTCTGAGACCGATAAACACCCCTAGTTCTAGGCCTTTAAAAGTGCGATCTTTCAGTTCCAACAATTATTAGCGAGTTGTAATTCATGATATCGGTCAATCACACAGTTTACACATGAAATCAAATAAAACTGGAATTGATCTACTTCCTCCGTATCAAAAAGATTGCAACAAGCCATTTTGCACGCATTTTGAAGAAGAGATTTAATGGTATAAACGAGCACATTAGGCAAAATATTTTTAATACTACCAAGAATGAGACTATACGCTTCTAGTCTTTGAAATTATCTTGACTAATTTGCTCGTTTATACCATTAAATCGATTCCTCAAAATGCGTGCAAAATGACTTGTTGCAATCTTTTTGATACGGAGGAAGTAATTACAACCTTAGCACTAGAAAGAGTCAAAACATTAAAATCAAAACATGGCTTGCCTCACTAAGCCCAAGAAAATAAACTACTTAGGCATAATTATGAAACTAGTAACAAAAACTATGGAATTGCTTTAAGTAATACTAAAATAATAGAAATTGAAGTAAACAAAAAAACAAGAAGATCGATAAGGAGAGAAATTATCATATTGAAACTAAAACTAATACTTTCATTGAACTTGAGAAATATTCAAAAGTATGAAATCTAATGAGAATAATGAAAGATGATGGAAA
This sequence comes from Patellifolia procumbens, assembly GCA_947645195.1. Taxonomy (NCBI): domain Eukaryota; kingdom Viridiplantae; phylum Streptophyta; class Magnoliopsida; order Caryophyllales; family Amaranthaceae; genus Patellifolia; species Patellifolia procumbens. The sequence goes on along the minus strand of CANSGD010000165.1, from coordinate 616,479 downwards.
AGAAACTAGGAAATTGTTATTTAGAGTTATCCTAAAAGGGCTCGTGAAAAGGAAATAAAAAGACAAAAAAGTTACGAAATATCATCTTGGGGAACAACGCATGATAGGGCACAAGTTGTCTTGTCTGATCGGGTGCTACTCAATACTTTAATCCTTCAAATACTAAGAATTGCATACCGCTCTATCTCATTGAGCACACACTGCTCAGTCGGGAGGCCTTCTCAACAAAAGACAAGCCGTTGGACGCACGAAGAGGTACGAAAAATTGACCGAATCGGGGGCACCTCAAGTCATGCCCTCTCCGGCATTTTTCACCAAGTCGTCAATGCTAGACTTGTCCAAGACCTCGGACCCTCAAAACTTCATGTAACTGCTTCCAGAACTCCCTAGCTTCACCGTGACAATCATAAAGCAGTAAATGTAGGGAAAAAGTCTCCTAAAACCTACAACTAATCATAAAACATCAAACCACAATTAAAAGGGGAAAGATAGTAGAAAACAACTTCTGAGAATACGATTAACACATAAATTAGCTCAGAAATAGGGGGAGAACTATATATAATGTTGTGACTTACCAAAGTAGAAACCTGTTTCAGTTCTAAAGAAACATAGTAGAAACTTGTAATTGGGAGATCCAACTGTCGACTCGATGGTATGAATTGACTATTCGAGGCCTGCATGTCGAATCCTTCAAAACGAGAGCCGGTGAACTACCTCGGGGGTTGTAGCCAAGAACGTTCTCCGATGCTTAAGTTAGATCAGAACTGATTCAGATAATGCCAAAAATAGTACTTTGCTCCGAGTATTAGAATGTGTGTAAAATCGTGCCTGTCTGATCAGTTGCATGTACTATGTATAGGTTGTACTTGGAGTGATGTCATCCTATGAGGATGATGACGTCACCTAGTGGTCACATGATTGTCTACCTTGTTTCCTTGGGGAGGCCTAAGAGCAAAATAGTCATTTGACATTTCCAGGGGTATTCTAGTATTTTCCAAGAATTAGGTGGATCAAGACTGGACCGGGCCCAAACAAAACCAGATTGGAATTGACTTAAAAAATCAACAATAAACAATTAAAGAACAAGTAAAGCAAGTAAGTAAGCGAAATGAAGAATACAAAGGGAGAGAGAGAGAGAGAGTTAGGTAATGGCATCATGGGAAGACATGCGAGTCGGGAGTAAAAATCCACCGTTTCACTATGGAGTAGTATTGATGATAAATGAGAAAGATATTACAAGCATTAGTGGTGTTGCATTCTATGCCCCCTCATAAAATCTCACAAACCCAAATCTTTGCTTTAGTGTTTATATTTGTGAGTGTTTTATCTCTCATATTTACCATTTGTAGAAAAGGGGAGTATGCGCAAAACGACAGCAACACAAACGTAGCACGAGGGGGAAACAACAGGTCGTGGATCACGAACCACTTCGCCCTCGTGACCGCGATCTTCTTTGCGATGCTTCATGCTTCATGCTTCAGTTTTCCGTCGCACAATGAACTTCATCTCTACTCGTGACACCTGTTGCAGCCCGTGAAGTTGAACTTGAACTTCGACTATCTCCACACAAGACCCAACAACATCCCACTTGGAAATTGGTCTAAGTGGCAAGCAATCACATAACACCCCCAACAAATCTCATCATCAACAATGTTTCACTATAGCACAACTTTCCATTAAGAACATCCACATAAACTCATGGATGGAGACCAATTGAGGTCTGACACAACCCCATTTTCTTAAAATTAATAACCTTTGTGAGCATATCCACCAGATTATTTGACCTAATAATCTTCTTCAAACACATAGATCCATCCTTCACTGGACTCTTAGTTTAGTGATATTGCCTCATGATGTGTTTAGTGCGATAGTGTAACATAGGATTCTTATCAATTGCACAACACTTCGACTATCACTATGCAACACACAAAGACCTTGTTACATGCCCATTTGGGTTTTGGAACTTCTTTAGCCACCCAATCTCCATTCCTCCCTTCGACATAGATACATACGCGGCTTTCGTCGTAGACATGGAGATACACTTTTGGAGCTTGCTCATCCAACTAATGGTCGTACTGCCAATAGTAAAAACATACTCGAAATGCTTTTGCTTGAGTCATAGTATACCCCAAAAATCGGCATCAACAAAACCTTCAAGAACAACTCTTTCATCCCAAAGAAAAGATTCATACTTGAGGTACCCAACAAGTGCCTCAAGAGCCATTTCACAGCTTCCCAATGTCAGTCACCCGCATTTGTCATCAATCTACTCACAACTCCCACCACATGGGCAATATCGGGTCTAGTGCAAACTACAACATACATCATGCTACCAACGGGCAAAGCATAAGGAAAAGTAGTCATCCTTTCTTTTTCTTCCATTCATTGCTTGAGGCCAAGCTTACTAATGAACCGGCATCATCCGTGTTCTTTTGATTCAATTCTCCCTTATTCTTGGGTTTTGGACATTCTCGTTTGCTATTTCCCGTCAAACTTCTTAATCTTCAACTTATTCTCATCCAATGATAATTATCATAAAGTTTTAGGTCTTCAACAAAAAAGAACAAATATTTCTCCAAAATTTAATCTCTAAACACCTACGAACCCCAAACTTTGATATTTAATCACAAACAACAAGTTTTCACACAAGCCCTAAATCAATTTCACCAAAGATTTTACCTTGGCTCTAAAACCATTTTTTGTGACTTAGCAAAGTAGAAACCAATTTGCAATTAACGACCCACAATCAACAGTATACAATCCAAGAACAAGTAAACCAAGTAACTAAGCAAAATGAAGTATATAAAGAGAGAGATTTAGGTAATGGCACCGTGGTAAGACCGAGAGCCGGGAGTAAAAGCCACCGTTGCATTTTGGAGTAGCATTCATGATGAATGAGAAATAGATTACAAGCATTAATGGTGTTGCATTAAATGCTCCCTCACAAAGTCTCACAAACCCTAAGATTTGCTCTTTTATATATTTATGTGTGTTATATCTCTCATATCTACAATTTGGGGAAAAGGGGAAGATAACAAGTCGAGGACTGCGACCTACGTCGCCCCGCGACAAGTAGGGATTGCGACCCATGATCTGCTTCTCGATTCGTGATACTTTAATTAAGTTTCAGTTTTCCTCCCCAATAGGAACTCTGTCGCTGTTCGCGCCACCTATTGCGACCCGCGAACTTGAACTTCGATCATCCCATGCAAGACCCAACATATGATATAATCACATCAGAGTTTAACCTAATAGGTTAAGTGAAATTAGGATGTTTTCATTATATCTCATTTCAATGCAAGATGTATACCAAAAATACACAATATATTTCACAAATAACATATTATAATAAATACTCCCTCTGTCCTATATTAATTGCAACAATAGCTTGTGCACATAGTTTTAGGAAGCTAATAGAGTAGGATGTAGGTTATATTGATGTGATAAAAAGTGATGTGGTACTTTTAGGAAGTTAATAGAGTAGGGGAGTAATATTGTAATGTTTTACACATAAATCAATGAATGAGTGTGTATATTAGTTGGGTGATATATAATAAAAAAATTGGTGGGTACATGGCTAAAATAGAAGTGTTGCAAATAATATGAGACAACCATATAAGAAAAGTGTTACAACTAATATGGGACTGAGTAGTCATTAATAGCCAAATCGAAATATGAAGTAGCTCATGACCTAGTAGTAAGGGATGATCTTTTGAACCTTAAGGTTATGAGATGAAATCCCACAAGGGTTTTTCAGGGTAAAATACATTAGTTTGTTCTCCCTACGTTGTTGATGTTTCAAGTTAAATTTGTTATGTTTAAGCTAGTGATAGTAATAGTTAAACGATAATCCTATGTTGTATACAAGTACTTCCTTCGTCTCAAAATAGGTGCACCATTTTCATTGTAATTACTATTCACATCTTTTATACTAGGATTGTTTTTGGTGATTTAATTTTTGGGAAAACCTCATTTTATGAGATGTTGTTAGATTTGTTTAATAGTAGTATATATTTTCTTAAAATCAACTTTTTATATATTTTGGTAATTGATAATTTAAGATACTAAAGTGAATAACAATGCATTAATAAGCGTGAAAATATGAAATGGTGCAACTATTTTGAAAATGAAAAAAATGTTAGAAACAAAGGAAGTGTATAATAGGCCATGTTGATTTCGACCCACATATTTCAGTTACTTGGATTCCGTTGAATTTGGATTTAAGATCACAAAAATTTGCCCAAGAGCCAATTTTTAAGATCGTGTTTTGATCTGATTTTAAGTCGGGCGATTTTAAGAGATCCAAATAGGTAGATTACCGCTTGATAAACGATTGTTTAACTTTCCCAAATGCAAGTTAAGCTCAAGTCCATTCCCTCAAAAAAAAAAATTATGCTCAAGTCCGATATTGCTAGGTTCCCTTGGACCCACAATAATTATAATTCGTCGGTAATGTAATATTTCACCAATTTCAAATGGTATGTTTTGGACCTTTGGTTCCTATACTCTCAAGTCTCAATAACTCATCATCTACCCTATACGACACGTCTTCTCTAAAGTCTAAACTAAACTAATGTGTTATCCAGGCGAGGAGGGGTACTCTGTCTCTAATAAATCTCTACCCATTTCCAGCTGTTCCCGAGACAATCACTCACTGTTACTACAAACTATAATTTACTACCTCAATAATAGATCATAGATGAACTGCACAAGGGTGATCTACGAAGAACTGCTTGTAATTATCATTTACTTTCCGAGAGAGGAGAATTAGATGTAGAACCAAACATTCCCAGGTTTCAATATTGAGTATTAAACTAACTAAAGCAGTATTCTGACTGTCCTTTACAATGACAATCAAAATCCGATGGCTAGGGAGGAAAAATTGTTCAATCTTATTTGTCCCTTTTAACCTTGGGAAAAATTTTCGACACAAAACTGACTAACTAAAAACAATATTCCATCCACGTGTACTAATCATATAATTATACGATGAAAAGAGTTATAATTATAAGAGATTCTATAAAATTTGTCTAAATATATAGATAACGTATCAACTTTATTGTCCAATAAAAAGACATTGTTTCTGTCTAAAAGTGTTGTACCTCTTTTCGGTGGATATGAGCGGTCTGAGTCTGACCTCCGGCGAAGAACCTGCAAATGAACCCCAAACCCCCGGGGGTATCCCGAGGACGGGGCCTCCGCCGCTCAAGTCAATACTCATTTTAGATAGAGAGAGTGTGGGTGTAGGGAAAGAGAATGGATTCTGGGATCCCTTTACCTTATCCCCATGAGGGGTTTATAAAGTGAAGTGAGCAGTGCAGACCTTATGTCCTTTGGGCCTTGGGCCGTATGCTCGGGAGAGGGTATTTATACCCATACAATTTGCCCCCTAGTTCGAGTGATAATCGTTGATTGAACTTGAACTATACTGGGCTTATTCACTTGGTTCCTCATGGTATTGGACATGTATGTCTTCATGATGACCTTTGTGCGTGATTGAGTCTTTGGTGTGAGATATAGCCTCTTTAGTCAGAGAGCTTGCTTCAATGAGCTAAGGTGTATCGTCCTCTAATTGAGGATCTTCTTAAGTAATAAGAGAAGCAGTTTCCTTTACTTAGGAGTCTTCTCTGATAGTATGTCGTGTAGCATCCTCTAATGAAGGTCTGCTCACGTGGTCTGCAGTGTTGCTTCACCAATCTGAGAGTCAGTTCTGATGAGCAAGAATGTAGCGTCGTCTAAAGCCTCTGCTAGTTTTGTATTTTTTGCATTCTTTTGAGTGGTTTATGAAAGAAAATATGCTATTTATTTGCTACTTTCTTCCTCCTACCATACGTATCCTTGCCCCCCCAGTCTGTCTACTTTTCTTGCAGCAGAGGAGGCAGACTGAGATTAGAATGCTATAGACAAGTCCGCAATAACGATGATACGTGGACATGTAATGATGATGAGCAGGATCCTTCGTCTGAAGCGAGGGTCTGCTATAATAATAAGGAGCAGGGTCCTCTGCTAATAATAAGCAGCAGGATCCTCTGTCTGAAGTGAGGATCTGCTATGATAAGGATCATGATCCTCTTTCGGAAGCGAGGATATGCTATGATAATAAAGAGCATGATCCTCTGTCTGAAGCGAGGATCTGTTATAATAATAAAGAGCATGATCCTCTGTCTGAGGATCTGCTATAATAATAAAGAGCATGATCCTCTGTCTGAGGTGAGGATCTGCTATGATAAGGAGCATGATCCTCTGTCTGAAGCGAGGATCAACTATAATAATAAAGAGCATGATCCTCTATCCGAGGTGATGATCTGCTATAATAATAAAGAGCATGATCCTCTGTCTGAGGTGAGGATCTGCTATGATAAGGAGCATGATCCTCTGTCTGAAGCGAGGATCAGCTATAATAAGGAGCATGATCCTCTGTCTGATAAGGATCTGCCCTTTTTTCGGGGTGCACTTGGTCCTTATTTTGAACTCCGCTATCCCCATCAACCTTAGTTGTCTGTGACTTATCCTCGCTGCTTTATGGACCTTTGGCCCTGCAAAACTTAGGGATAGAGGTCTATGACATCGCTAAGTCGAGCCGACAACCGATTCACTTCACTAGCCCTGGGGCTCTGTTGGGTGTTTTATCTTACGGTCGACCCCCTTTTTGTGCAGACAGTCTATGCGCTCTGAGGACCTCTTCGGTCTCTGCTCTGGCTCAGACCCTGTTCTGCTCTGCCAGCCTGGGGGGTTTTCCCCCTTCTAGTCTGCCAATGGTTAATATTTTTGCTGCTATGATAATGGAGAGCATGATCCTCTCTGCGATAATAATAAGGAGCAGGATCCTCTGTCTGAAGCGAGAATCTGCTCGGATAATAGTAGCAGAGCCCTCTGGCTCAAATGGGGACTGCGATGATGATAAGGAGCAGGATCCTCTGGCTGAAGCGAGGATCTGCTGTAATAATAAAGAGCAGGATCCTCTGTCTGAAGCAAGGATCTACTGTAATAATAAAGAGCAGAATCCTCTGTCTGAAGCGAGGATCTGCTGTAATAATAAAGAGTAGGATCCTCTGTCTGAAGCGAGGATCTGCTGTAATAATAAAGAGCAGGATCCTCTATCTGAAGCGAGGATCTGCTATAATAATAATGAGCAGGATCCTCTGTCTAAAGTGAGGATCCGCTGTAATGGTAAGGGACAGGATCCTTTGTCTGAAACGAGGATCTATTGTGATAATGACGGCAGAGCCCTCTGAGATGGTGCTCTACGATAATAAGGTGAGGATCTGCTAATAATGACGGTAAAGAACTTAGCTCTTCGCTCAAGTCCTTCACTCTGCTTCTTCAGCAGAGTTCGATTCGTAACCATACTTAGCTCTCAGCTTAAGTATTTCTCCCTGCTTCTTCAGCAGAGCTATCTGCTTCTTCAGCAGAGTTCGATTCGTAACTATACTTAGCTCTTCGCGTAAGTATTTCGCTCTACTTCTTCAGCAGAGCTCGATTTGTAACATAACTCAGTTCTTCGCTTAAGTCTTTCACTCTGCTTCTTCAGCAGAGTTCGATTCGAAACTATACTTAGCTCTTCGCTTAAGTATTTCACTCTGCTTCTTCAGCAAAGCTATCTGCTTCTTCAGTAGAGCTCGATTTGTAACATAACTTAGCTCTTCGTGTAAGTCTTTCCAGCGGCTTAAGTGCTCGTTGGAGTCTTCAATAAAATATCTTTCCAGCGGCTTAAGAGCTCGCTGGAGTCTTCAATAATATAAGTCATTCCAGCGGCTTGAGAGCTCGCTGGAGTCTTCAACAAAATATCTTTCCAGCGGCTTAACAGCTCGCTGGGGTGTTCAATAATATAAGGGGCATGATCCTCTGTCTGAAGTGAGGATCTGCTAATGATAATAATGGCAGAGCCCTCTGTCTGAGATGGGGTCTGCAATACTAATAACAGAATACCTCTTTAGCAGGTTTAAGCCTGCTAGAGTCTTCGATAAGATGTGTCTGCAATAATAATAACAGAATATATCTTTTCAGCGGCTTAATAGCCTGCTGAAGCCTTCAATAATATGTGCAGACTCACAAAGTAGGTGCTTTCATAAGCAAGCACTACAATGAATTCAGCAAGTTGGGTCACGTATACTTGAGCACTACAATGAATATTCCAAAGAAATTTCCCATTAAGTTGGGTCATATGTACTCATTTGCCCCCCACTCTTAAGTTGAACTTGGGTTAATTTGAGAGTAGTATATTCCCAACTAGACATACATAAAGGTCGAAAGACATCATTTGATCATGTCATGTAATTAAATAGAATTAATGTTTGTAACTCTTCAGATAATCATTGACAAATAATCAATGTTTGAAGCTTGTAATATGAACTAAGCATAACATCCAACATGAAAGTCCATCTAATTTTGCGTCAAAAATAAGCAAAATTGATTTCAATAATAGTGGAGGTGGGATACTTAGCTCGCTGTTATTTAGCCGAGTCAGCTGAAGTTCGATATAGAATACCAGCTTGGTCTGATGCAGGTTGCGGGGCTCTGCCAATTTGGTGTTCTCTCTGCAGAAAGTTGAAGAAATAATATTTGAAGACCGTGGTTGTTGTCTGCTAAACTGAGTTATGCAGCCGAGTCACGTTGGTCTGCTCTCTGTCAAAGAGTAATCGAGAGTTACCAAATACCAAGAGTAATTCGAGTGCGTAGAGAGTTAAGCTCTGCAAAACGAATCTGGAGTTTGCCGTCTGCAATCTGCAATTATTCACTTGGAGCCTGTTAATCGAGTCTGCAATCGACCAGAAGTTGTCTGCTTGCATCGTTTCAGTCTGCCCGCATCAGCTCTCTAGATGTACATTACTCTGCTATGTGCGCCTGCTGTAGACAGTAGGTGCTATCGCAAATCAGAAGTTTATAGCAGAAGCGAGGATTATGATGCTCTGCTAATTTGGCACAGAAGCGAGGATGGTGTCTGTAATCTGCTTCCGCTGGTTGCGCCCGGTATGCTTGGTGTGCAGATTAATGTGTAGACTGAAGTCTTCGACCAGACAATTGTGCTCTACTCTGTTGGTCTGCAAATTTTTTGATTAACGTTGCAGACCCATTTCCTACGTCATCTCGCTGGAGATAGTGATCAAATCTGCAGGCTGAGTTTGTAAGCTACTCCGTGAGGGTCTGTCCAGGAGGCACCTCTGCTGGTTGTATCAAATATGCTCATCGATATTATAAGCTCTGGTTTGGACAAATCTGTCCAGAATAGGCCCATTGAAGGTCTGCCAACGAGTGTTGGCTTGTGTTCTGCCTTATGATTTATTGCTCTGCGAACCCAGCTCCACAAGATGCACATGATTGCAGGTCAGGTCTGCCGCTATGGGGTCTGTCCTTGCCTACTCAACTCTCGTGTTCTGCCACTCGCTTTCATATTACTTTCACAGGTTTTCAATAGTAGAACCTGCGTGGTTTTGAGTGGTGTTTGTCTGATATATTGTCGACGTTGGCTGACGTAGACCGACTACTAGTTTGTCCAGCTTTTACTCACGTCATTGCAGTGTGAAAGGGATTCCCCAATCAACCATTTAGAGTCTGCTGAGTACTCTTCAGTCGTCCATTTGTGGTCTGAAAGTAATAGTAGAGGTCTGTCTCTGTATTTTGAGTGTAGAGTCTGCTAATCGTCCCCATATCAGCTCTCACACCTCATTTTATCGTATTTGTTGGTGATGCTCATTCTGAGTTCTGGTCTGGGAGTTTGTTCTGTTTTGCATTGGTTTGGGTTTAAGCTTTGGTTGGTCTCAGTCTACTTTCAGAGGTTTTAGGGCTCTGAATTACTTGGATTTGCTTGGCTTTTTGGTAGGCTGAACTCGGTTAAGCATTTTCCCGAACACCTTGTAGGCATTATATATTCAGACCAAATAAAGGGAGATTTTGCTTGTGTCCAAGCCCCAATTCACGAATCATACAGAGGAGTGTTTAATACCAACTCAAATCATCAAATCTCAGCAACATCTTGGCATTTTTGGAGAAAATTGAACCGCAAATAACTAGCATGAGTGGGAGAGACTTAGCTTGTTTTTATTGTACGCAATAGTCAAGAGGTCTGATGTTTTTTTCTTTTGCCTTTGTATTGCTTTATTTGTCTTCCAATCATATGAATGTCAACGTTTGGTTGATGTGCTCTGCCATTGTAAGTAAGTCGTTGATGATGGGGTTGAACAGTTGAACTTGAAGATGATAAGATTGAAAGAGTCGTCGTAGTGGGAAGTGCTGATTTTAGTTTTATGAAGGCAGCTATGGATTTCATTAAGGAAGAGGGATATTTTGAGACATGACTTTGAGATATGTCCACAATGAAAATGCACAGCATAAGGTATCTATGAAGTTTTACAAATCTGGTTACATCATTGCCCGTTTATAATCAACCCAAATTTGACATATTTGTGAAATATAATTGCAACCACTCTTTTCCTTTCTTCCATGCGTTCTTGTGTGTATATCTTCTTCTTGAAGACTTGTAGTTTGTAGATCATGTGAATTTTGGTCTGATTCGGAGTGTCTCAAACCATAAAATAGCTATCTGAGCAATGTAGCCATGGAAATGGTGGGTTTCCATGGGCGTTTTTTCTCTCCCCCTCCTTCTAGCGCCAAATTGTTTCTGTCTAAAAGTGTTGTACCTCTTTCCGGTGGATATAAGCGGTCTGAGTCCGAGCTCCGGCGAAGAACCTGCAAATGAACCCCAAACCCCCGGGGTGTCCCGAGGATGGGGCCTCCGACGCTCAAGTCAGTACTCATTTTAGATAGAGAGAGTGTGGGTGTAGGGAGAGAGAATGGATTATGGGATCCCTTTACCTTAGCCCCATGAGGGGTTTATATAGTGAAGTGAGTAGTGCGGGCCTTATGTCCTTCGGGCCTTGGGTCGTATGTTCGAGAGAGGGTATTTATACCCATACATGCATCATCTAATACTTTCTCTGTTTCGCAATACTCGCAACATTAGCATAGTAACACTATTCATTTATCAATCTTATATAATATTTTTTTACAAGTGTATAAGAAAAAAAAATATAGTCAAATGGGGTCTTATTTGATTCGTCTTAATACATACTATCATAATATCAACTTTTAATAATTTTTACTTATCAATAATAGAGATATTAAGGTTCAAAGTATTGCATTGGATAATGTGCAAACAGGAAACGATGCGAGTAGTGCGAAATGGAGGAAGTATAAATTTTACCTTGGAGTATCTATCTATACTAATTACTAAAGCAAAATCAATATGTACACGTGTCGTTACACCCATGAAAAGGGAAATACATGTCAATTAATTAATGCAAGTTGGACATATGTCATCCTTAAAATAAAAGTTAAGCCAATATATATTTTGCAAATATTTATACACTTAGATAAAGATAGAATAATATCAATAAGATTGTCTACAAAGATATTATTATACTTTCAATCAATCATGATTTTAATTTGGGCCATTATTCCTAATGCTATTGCATTACACTTCGTTAAACATGATTTTGAGCAAAAAATATTATCTTTTAAATCCAATTATGATTTTGAGCCAAAATAAATAAGATTACCTGCAAATAAATTAGACTCTTGCTACAATATGTTTTCAAATTCACTAAATTATTTCGTGCTAGGCAATAGGCTTTGTTAAACATGATTTTGAGCTAGGCAAAGATATTATCTTGTGCATTATTTAGTTCATACGAAATCAAAATAGTCATATGCTTTTGACATCTTTTACTTCCACATTTAATGCATAGCTTATATTTTGCATATATATTGTAAAGATTTTCACGGTTTAAATAAATTGTATGGTTTCATAATTCGGCATCTCCCATATAAATAAACTTCCATAACTTAGTTTCTTTGTATCTTTGCAAAAATAAAAAAAATGGTTGCCATGGCTGAAATGGAAGATTGTTGTTTTGAAACGTCTCCAACTAGAACGTGTAAGGCCTATAAGAGGAATCCTATTTTTCGCCATGTGTCACACATACATACATCGTGCAATAACATAAGTAAGATGCCAATTATATAACGTCATCAATTTCCCAAATGAAATCCGAAAAAATTATACTGTGAAATCAATCAAATTTGGAAATCTAATATTAGGGTCAATAATAATTAATTTCTTTTTAAGTTGGATTTCGAAAAACCAAATACGGGACCAACTATGGGAAAATAATAACAAAAAAATATTAAAATAATAAGTAAATTCTTTTTTAAAACTATAATTAGAAAAACACATTAAGGAAATATGGTGTAAAAGAATATGGAGAAGATACGAGATTATGCATCATACACCCAAGACAATTTGAGCAAAAAACTAACATTGGGTGTACTATGCTCATTTTGCCATTGCATGCAACTTCAATAGCTTCAGCATCCGGAAACTTATCATCATGGTGCAAAAATAGTAATATATGAGCATGGGGCAAGCCTCTCTTTTGGAACTCTACCGTATAAACAACTACAAAGATAACATGTAGACATATAATTAGTCACGGTTATTAATTATTGAAATTTATCACAAGACATTAAAGAAATCCCCTTTTTTTAATAAATAAAAAGTATTATAGAATTGTGGAAATAAAGGGCAAATTAGTTTGTTACCGGATCTAACACGACCGAAAATTTTGCGCTCTTTCAAATCCTTCACCAGTTGGTCAAGTTTGATCTTAAACACACGACATATGATGTCTGGCCTATCTTCAGGCCTTATCCCACGCTTGTTTACATACCTCGTGATCTCTGGCCATTTAGGATTACATGTAAATGTTATGAACAAATCAGGATATCCATACCATCTACAAATTGCCATAGCATCCTGGTAGTTTTCCTTCATGTAACTATGTCCTCCGGTGAAAGAGGCTGGAATGACAACACGACTACCAGTAGCAGCCCCTTCTGTATCTCCTCTAGCCGCAGCTCCTTTAAGATTCTTGACATTATCTGCTCTCAGTGATGGTTGGTTATTTCTAATAAAGAACATTCGTTCTGCTTCAATCATGGTATATATGTCCACCAAAAATTGTTGAAACAATCTTCGAGCAAATAAAATCGTTTCGGCTTCAAGTTCTCGGTCTTGTATCCGAAAGGCAAAAAACTCTCTCATAGTAAGTTTCACCCTATGCTTTGAGTCATTGTCTGACTGAACTTTGTCTCTATGCATAATGCCTATTTGAAAACCATCTTCACCAAATGGGAACAACAAAGGATACTGCATAGCAAGGTAAGAAGGATGTAGTTCAGATATACGCTTTAATTTCCCATTTTGCGTCTCAACAACTATATCTCTCTTATCGGCGCTGTCGTTATCTCCAACAATAAGAGCAGCTACTTTAGATGCAGTTGGTAGATTGTACGTCCTTCCATCATATTCCCTTCATCCAATTAGTCGTAGCTTTACATTTGGAGAATTATTTGAAGTAAAACGATCCCTTGCCATACGGAAGTTTTTCGCAAGAGGATTATACATGTCAATCATATCTTGTAATTGAGCTATTAGAGGGTCTTCAAACTTATCCGGATTAGTGGAACTGATTGGAAGATATTAAGAACATTATAAATAATGCTATCCAAATTATTCATATTCTAAAATTTTAAAAATGTGAAGAAGATATAGTATAGTACCTAGCAGCATGTTTCCTATTATTGATTTCATCTTCAGTGTCGTATATATAGAGTTGCGAAAATTTCGGCCTAGCCCCTTCGGAAGGCAACAAACTTCCTATCAAATGGTGATTCTGACCACCGATTTTGAAATTGTATGGCCCACGTCCTTGATTACTTGACGTTACAATCCTTCCTCCCATAGATGTAAATGAGTACATCATGTTGTATGCCCTAATATTTTCTAGGAAATGTTTGCTTCTATGATGATGCTCATGTAGAAGATCACATAGAAGTTGTGGCGGTTTTTGAAGTAACGGTAGTTGAACCTTCCCTTGCATACAACATAAAGAGAACTTGGGATTGCTCTTACTACGCTTATTTGCCCTCTCTTCAAACCACATTTGCGCTCCACAAAATTCACATTCTGAAGTTGGATCACCAATATCCCAATATTCTCCTAACAAAATGTCATAATCAAGGACGTTTACAAGGACGAATTAAATGTTGCATACTAAAATACAAACATTAAATAATTGATATATATAGTTGGTATAGAGTTAAAACCTGTTTTCCCAATGTTTGTCCCGTTGTTATCATCACCTGATATATTAAGCAAAGAACAATTAATAAATAAAGTCTAGATTAACGAATTTATAAAAAAAATAGGTCTATAAATATTTGATTGCCTCACCTAAAGCTACATCCACATCATCAACCATATCAATGATACTCTCATCATATGCTATCGTGTCTGTATTTCCATCATTTGAAATATTTTCATTGTGCAATTCGCTCCTTTGTTCTGTGATTTCAAAATAATAAATAAACTCGATTAAAAATTAGAATCTAATCAACTATTTGTTTACAAATTAATTGTTTCAAAGCTTTTTTTGCCATCTAATAATATTGAGAGTACATACCAATATCTAAATTCCTTGCGACTGAATTAATAACTTCTTTCCTTTGAAAAACATGCTTGTTGGATCTTTGCCTCGCGTTTCCGTGTTTCTTTGCATTTGTTTGATCGCTCGATGTACCTAACAACAACAATAGTAAATGTTATTATCTCTTTGTATATGGAAACGTATAAAAGGCTCTTGTGTTGATATATCTATCAAAAAGGCTAAAATAACTATTGTGGCAAATAGTATGTACCTCTAATTTGTCTCTCATGCATTAAATACCGTCTTTTTTGCCTAGTAATTCTAGCCACATCAAGCTCAACTAAAAGTTAAAAAAATACGACGTCAATAATTTTCCTTATGATTTACCTTTATATACTATTTAAATATATATTAATTTCAAAGATAAATATAAATATGCGTACCACTGTTAGAAATATTGTTGACTCGGCGACTATGGATGTTATCGTTATGAATAGTTGAATCCATTTCGACCTCGGGAGAGATAGTATCTATAGCAAAAAATATATAAAATGATAGTAATTAACTTAGAATTGTCTTAAAGATTATAATTTATTATTTCTCACTTGTTGACATTGGCGTAGATTGAATATTTGGTGTAATTTGAAGATTGGATGTCTCATTGATCCGTGTAGAAACAATTGAAGGTCCAAAACCTGAAAACAACATTAGTAAATTTCAAATGGATATAAATAATATGACTTGATATTGTAATCTTAAATAAACGAATTCCCTAACAAATACCATAGTTTTTTTGGTTTACCATTTGATGACGGTGAACATATGATGTTTCCATATCCCGAAAAATAACCTGTAATTGCTTGAGGAGATTGAGTACTTTGAGAATTTCCCTCACCCTTGTGAGACATAATAAACTTCCTCTTTTGCCTAGCACACTTGAAAGAATCTTCCCTACTCAAAAACTGAGTAAATGACCCTGTAGGTACTTGATAATTGGCAAAAGAAACGTTATAAATTTTTTCCTAAATATATATGTAAGAATCGATTGAATACTTTTAATAAATATTTTTAACTAAAGACATATATACAATACCATTTGTAATACAACTCAAAGGAGTGTTAGGCAAATGTATATTGCCAATGTTCATGTCTTGGCTATGAAGAGAGTTCTCATCGGTGTAGTCATTATTTCTAGTATTTCCACCAAAAGCATCTGGACCTCGATCTACATGCACTTGAATATTTCATTGTTGAGATAAGATAAGTAAAAGCCTTGAAGTTATTCATAAAAAACGTAAAATCTTCAAAAAAAAAAAGAACATACCGTTAGAAATGTCGCGTAAAGGATTTCTTTCAACGAAATGGTGATTCCTTAATGATGACATTTTTTCTTGTAGAACATTCACATTATCTAAAACGATCAAAAGAAAACTATTGGTAATGATGCTTTCATAACCTATTTCCAAAAACAACAACTTTAAATATACATGTCTATTTGGGGCTTCCTGTACAATTCATGACATACCTGGTCTTCTTGATAATGTTGGTAAGGTGTTTTGTTATGTGGACAAATTTGCTCTAACTTAATTCTTTAAAATGGCAATGTTTAAAATGTTGAGTGTGCTATGGTTGTCAAACATGGCTTATTAATTAAGTATGTACCTTTTCGCTCATTACATTTGGGCATACGAGTCTTAATAGTAAACATGAAGTTTATCATGTCCAACTTTCGGGTAGGAAATCTTGATAGCCCTTGGCGCATGGCTGCTGATCCTCAACCCTGCCCTCTCTTTATGCTGGCAGAACTAATTTTACACTTCAGGTAAATGCTCCTTTCTATTACTATCTCATTACATGAGCTCAACCTTAACTTTGTGCTGGCTGCTGGTGAATATCTTTAGGTGGCTGATTATCTTTTTCAAATTTGTCATTCTTTAGTGTCACCACTAATGATATTTGATATCTAAATGTACTCTCTCATGTCCTTACCAACTGT
>CANSGD010000164.1:0-129542 GCA_947645195.1 Patellifolia procumbens | reverse complement strand
TCTCAAAAACCGATTTTAAATTCATATAAAATCTAATATTTGAAAATAAATTTCACAAAAATTATTTAAAACATAGGAAAATAAATCCAACATGATTATGAAATAAAAATATAATTTTTATAAATTTTCAAATCAAGGTGATATTTTTATCGGTTAAAACAGTGAAACGTTAACGAAATTAATTAAACGCTAAGAATTAAACAGTGAAAAATTCGGAGTGAATTTTTGAGGTGTTACAGTTTATATATAGTTTTAAGGGCTTTGTATATCATTACCCTAATATTTATTATGCATATACGAATTATCAGTCAATTGAACCAATCTTTCCAATCTATACTTAAAAATATAGTCAATAATTGCAATTCGCTACGTATCATCGTCCATGTTTCAATAGCATCATGTCCACATCATTCTTATATGTTAAAAAGAATTTGATAATGTGAAGACTTGAACTTCATAACCTCAAGTATGAAGTAAGGATCCCCAACCATCATTCCATTCTTCACTTCCTCAGTCCTTTAATAGGTGACAAACTTACATAATCTTTACTACTTATAGTTTAGACTTTAATTAGTTTTGGTGATCTACATTTTAGGAAATAAACATAGACACAGGGGAATCCTATTAAATTCGTCTCAATGTGCATTTTTAAAAATATTAATAGCACCCTCATCATCATAATAAACAAACTCAAGCATCAATGAAAGTGTACAAAGAGTTAAAATTTCACCTATTAGGATACACATTCCAAGCATCTATACCAACTAGTGTTGTTAGCAATTGAACCCCAATATATATGAAAAAACTTGAAGATACTATACACACAAGATTAACTTCTTGAACTCATTATAACTGACACTTAATAGCCACATATCTATATCAATTCATAAGTGTACCAAAGCTATGCCCCTATAACTCCTTGTAGCAGATAAACCTCACACTACATAGGTAGATATCTTAAACAAACATGCTACTATGAAAAAGCAGAAACAAGAGACCTATTAAGATATACAACCTCTTTTAGCATCATAGTGTCAAGAACAATATACCTTGAGATGATTAAAAGGTTAGCAATTATCCAATTGAAGTAATTAATCTTATTGAACTCAAGACCCAATGTCTTATTGTGTGCTAAGTTAAGATGCCTCTTTAATGAATATTGAGGGGCTCCAATCCTAATCCGATTTCCATCCTTTTCATCAAATGTAGCTAAGGGTTATTCAGCACCATTCAGTAAGGCTCAACATCATCATAAAATTCAGCAAAATCAGAATGTATGTCAACATCCAAGGGACAATAATTGTCGGAACGTTATTGGTGACCTTTGTATTACTCCCTCTGTCCCATAAAGTTTATACACTTGATCGGACACATAGTTTTAGATGATAATTTGTTGTTTGGTTATCAATTGTATTTATTTAGAAGGTAGATGTGATAGGAGTTAATGTATATTATTTTATTTGGATGTAAGATAGTAGTGGCTCATGGTTGAAAAGTAAAAATAATAAAGTAGTGGTGGGCTATGTCCAAAAATAGAAGTGTATAGAGTTTCGTGAGAGATGAAAAGGAAACTGCACAAATCTTTTTGGGATGGAGAGAGTAAGAAATAGGGACAAGTCCTAAACCTTCACGCCCGAGAGACAAAATTCTTTTAGTGTCTAACGCAAAAACGGCCAACCTTTTTCCCGAAAGGATACCCTACAAAGACACATTTTCAACCAGACAAACTTTGTCACCCTTATAATTTTTTATTTGTGAGCGAAGTAAAGTCATCCAAATATGCGAATGGCATTGACTGAAGGAGAAGAGCCAAAGAGAAGTTCATAGGGAGTTCTTTGTTGTAGGAAAGGAGAAGTAGTACGATTTATTAGTTGAGCGACGGGAAGAATTAACACTCTCCCCCCACGAATATGATAGGTATATTAGCTTTAAAATACAAAGTTTTTCCTACTTGAGAGTGTGTTTATGATTTCGTTCGACCTTCCTTTTTTTTTCAAGAAGTGCCAACAAAAGAAGATTAGAAAATAATGTCAGCTGCATCTAAATAATACGTAAGGAGTTGAATTTTAGTGCCATTATCACTTTGAACAACTTTGACTTTTTGAGGAAATGATCTTTTACTCATAGCAAGAAACAGACATACTTAACGCGAAACATCTCAGTTTTATTAACCATAAGATAACCCATACAATACTGAAATAGTCACTAACAATAGTCAAAAATTAATGTGCTCCACACAAGAAGAGGCATGCTTATAAGAACCTCACAAATCATAATGTATTTTCTAACTTTTAATTCCTCATTAATAGGCTAACTACCTATAATTAATTGTTTTCACCATTTTTATTTTTTGAAAATAAAAAACCCTAAATAAACTACCTGTACTTCCTCTCATCATATCAATAATCTTCTTTCTCGTGTGACTATTTCAATAAATATAATTTAGTTATGCAAAACCTTATGTATATTTGAAGCTATTCTAACGCAAGAGGAAGGGTCAATGGTAATTGTATGATCATAAGTTGTGCTTTTGCTTGTGCTCTTTTCGTAAGGGGTATATTTGGGCATTGTTACAAATCCGAACAATGATGACTTTTAGAATAAGGTAATATAGAAAGACTTCTAGAAATCTAAATTTCACCGTCTTGGCGTCTTCCATAAATGATTCCACGTACTGGTCAAGTCATGATTTAAGATAATTTATTGTTGAGGGAGATTTAACAGATAACATCAAGTGGGAGCTATTTTACCTTGTTAATATAATGTATTTTGTTGACTGGGTCTATTATAGCTACAAAGTAATTAACAAATATTCTTGGATGCTCTATTATTGGTTTGGGTCTGTTATATATTCAGATTACTATATATACTTAACAAATTTATAAACAATGATTCACCAAGAAGTTTATCAATCAGGAAACACTATTGAATGGTTTTCCATCCGACGTCTAAAGAAAGGCTCCAAAATCCAAGAAACTACTAAAATAGTGTGTTACAAAAACATGGTAACTAGTGCATACCGTAATGTCATCTAACTCATCTTTACTTAATTTTTGAAAAAGGGTTTGATTTTGAAAACAACTGTTTCTGTCATACATTAAAAATCGAAAATCATAGGATATTTAATATTTGAAATTGATAAAAATAAGATCCATTATGACCCCACTTAAAACCATCTCCACTATACGTTATTCTATAATAATTCAAATTATTTTTGACAAACAATAATCCGAATTCTTGGGGTCCCCTTCAAAATAATTGAACTCTTAACATTGTTATTTATAGTAGTCCCAAAAGGGATTATTGAAGGCAAGAAAAGATAAGTTTAGCTTATTTTAGGAAGGTGCGAATAGTCGTTTGGATTGATATAGATTAACTCATTGTTGAAATGTTTTTGAATGGAACAGTCATAGTTGGGACTACTCCTGTCAAATTTTCCGAATAAATTTTGAGGTAGACAGTTTATGCATAACATCATAAGATTATGGATAGAATATGATCAAAGCAAAATGTTTTAACTCAAAAACGATTATGTTTTAACTTATAATCCTATCGTGAAAAAGTTTTAACCTAAAATTGTAAAGTGATAAACTTTTAAAACCTTGAACTACTAAATTTAAACCTTCTATATGAAATCCTTTCAATTTAACTTAGCTTCCATTTCTTTCGACTGAATATCATTTAACATGGAAAAGAATTGTCCATTTGATTCCTTACATAAGGAGAGAATAAATATGAATTAGTGTTAGCACTTGGTTGTAGCCCAATCCAACTTCGTCCCGTGGGTCGTGCGGGCCCAACCCAACTCCGCCTCATGGATCGCGCAGGTGCAACCCGTTTAAACCCGTATTCAGCCCGGCCCAACCCACAAAATATCGAAAAACCCGTGCTGGGCGTCAATTTGTCTTCCCCAACCCATCATAATCCATCCTACAAAACCGCCCAATCCATGAATTCACGCA
This sequence comes from Patellifolia procumbens, assembly GCA_947645195.1. NCBI lineage: Eukaryota > Viridiplantae > Streptophyta > Magnoliopsida > Caryophyllales > Amaranthaceae > Patellifolia > Patellifolia procumbens. The sequence continues at coordinate 125,580 of CANSGD010000164.1, read as the reverse complement.
ACCGACCCATAAACCCACGCAAACTCACAACCCGCATGAACGCCCAACCCGCCAATACTTAAGTTAAAAGTTAAAGAGTTAGCTTAGTAACTAAACGTACAATTATGACAATACTTGGAAGTAATTATAAGAATTAGTAGATCATAATTAATACTCCAATATCATATGAAACTCTAATGAGAAGTGATAAAATGTTAGTTTAAATACGTTACTTGTTATTTTGTAATTATGCGTATTTTCATGAATATTATTAAACAATGATGTCACTTTGGATGTTTGTCAATGTTAAAAAACAATAAAATGTTAATTACTAGCAATATCATTCAACTAACAACCCTAAACCTTAACCCCTAAACCCTAAACCTTAATGTTGGGTCGTCATTTGAGAACAGTACACCAAATAACATCCGACAACGCCCACGGATAAGGCAGTTAGAGAAACATTCAATGCTCAGTTATCGGGTATAGTAATATAACTAATATAAGAAAAAAAATCATGAGAAAACTAATTTCACTAACATAAGATAGAAAATTTTATTATCTATTGTTTAATTATAATTTAACTAATTTTTTCATATTTTTACCATCACTAAAATCATGTTAAAAAAAGGTTGAGTGCTGAATTTAATATAAAGGTATATTTGTATTTCATCCTTTAAATTTTAATGATGTTAGAATATTAAAATGCAAAAACTCTAGAAAATTTGTTAGCATTGTATCTAATAAACTAGATGCTTCATTTATTTTAAGGTATTAAAGGTAATGTCCTTATTCACTCTTTATTGTATAATTATTATTAATGCGTTTCCTACAGGTAAAGGTACATGAGTTTGATTCCTTCGGGATACGTAGACAACTTATTTGAAAATTTTACCTTTAATTGTCAAGTAAATTAAAATTGTCAAGTTAATAAGCTTAAACGCCATCCCCAATCCAAAAGCTTTATCATAATATAACTAACTTATTCACATTTAATCATCCAAAAGTTTAAAACGATGATAATAGACTATAAACCTTAATCAATAATTAGGATAATATAAAATTAATTATTAATCAAATTATTTGATATTACATTATTCAATATTTACTATTCATTATAAACTATTTTTTATTTCTATAGTAAGGTTATAAATAAATGATGATATAAGAAGAGTGATAGTACATAATTACGATATTAAAAAATTAATCATTATTCATTATTATTAATAAATTGAAAATTTTGAACCACATATTTCATATTTTTCCTTGACATATTTCACAGTTATATCTTATTTGAATGATATAAAATTACAAATGCAAAGATAATTTATAAACACATGCTCCCTCCTCCTTATTTTTTGATATTCCCATTTGAAATAAGGGGAAACCAATTAAATAGAATGATAGAGAAATCTTGTGTTTATTTAAATAATTTTGATGTATTCTGTCCCTTTTGCTTTTTTATAAGAATAAAATGATGATTATACAATATTATAATAGTTTTTTTGTTTGAAGGAGCAAGATATTAAACTACGTTAAACTATTACAACTATTGTTCCAGCAGTTAAACATAGAATTCTGGTTGGCTTGTCGAGCCCCACTAACAATATCCAAGAGTACAGTGGTGTTAATATTACAATCATTGTTCACAAAAAGGAGAACACAGTTAGGTTATTTTTACGAACAAAATCTTGTTCTCTCGCCCATTTAGCCATATTGTCCTCATCTTGCAAATACCTCCTTCCAACCTTTGCCAGCTCCTGCGTCCTACTCCATCCTAAGGGGTCTCTGATACATTAGCTAAATTGCAGTACCAGTCCTTAATGAGAGGTGGATGTGTTATATGTTCCACAGCTATTTTAGGGTCGAAAACAAGTGAACATGATATAAATTTCGTTCTACTATCAATTCTAAAGCTTGTAAAACTTCCATGAACTCTATAGTGGTTGCATCTGCTTTTGTTTTTCTGAAGAAGGCCTTTGTATTCCTATTGTTGCCATCTCTATAAATCCCTTCTAGTCATGCTTGGAGGATTCTTTGGAAGAAAGAGGCATCTACCTTAACCATGCAGTGGTTACAGTTAATCTCAAGGATGTCTATGTTTTCTTCCCCTCTGGTGTTTTCCTTGTTAGTTTAATTGTGTCTTTGGTGAGGTTTATAATGTGGTTGTACACTTGATCTGTTTTCTTATTTTTCTGCTCAAAACCCAAGAGTTTCTCTTTTTCCATTCTCCCAACAAGTTATCCCAAATTGTATGTTCCAGGGAGTATTGTTTACTTCCTCAGTGGTAAATACATTAGATATCATCCAAGTTTCATTACTCCTAGTGTTGAAGATTTGTGGTAGTCGTGTAAAGTATTGCCATATTTTTGGCTGTGGGCAGTGTCTCAGGGTGTGCTCTTAGGTTTCAGGGGTGTTTGGGAAGAAGGGGCAAAAATTGGTTTTTTTATCCCTCTTTTTGTAATGTATTTTTAACAGGCAGTGCATCCCAAAGAATTAACCAAATAAAGAATTTAACTTTAGAAGGCCAGTGGCCCTCTCCATAGTTTCCCAACTCTTGGTGTTGATGGTTAGGCTGGTGATTAGGAGTGGTGTTTTGGTGTTACTGCTAGGGAAGTGTTTTTTACAAGCTCATCATATGCTGTCTTGGTGTTGAAATATATCCCTTAGGCAAGGGAATAGGCCAGCTCATCACTAACAGAGTTAGGAATATACATAGACAGAATTGTGGTCACATTGTTAGGAGAAAGTGTGAAGGAAAGGTGGTTAAGATCGCATTCCCCTCAACTAGGCAGTCAGAGACTTTTTAACTCTAAGTCCTTAAGGTGAATGGTCCACAAATAAGGCTCTTAAGTGTTCCTTTTCTAGTCCAGTTATCCACCAAAAGGAGATTTGATTCCCCATTACCAATCAACCAAATAGCATGTTAGTAGTTGCCCCAGCCTTTCCCAATGTTCTGGCAGATATGAGAGCCTTTCTTAAAATGGGTCGCCATTTCTATTGTTAAAGTATTTGGCTCTTAGGACAATTGAGGCTAGTCTAGTGCTGGATGATTTTCCAACATAGCTTTGTGAGGCGAGATCTCATTTAGGATGTGATAAGACGCATGTTCTATTCCTCCTAGTTCCTTGGGTGCACACATTTTCCTCCATCTTACCAAGTGTAGTCTCTTCCTAGCTTCATCAGAACCCTAGAAGAAATCCCTCATGGTCGTATCTAGTTCATTTAGGCATCTCTTAGAGAGTCCTAAGCAATTCAATGGGTACACGGCCATAAAGTTCATAGTGGCATTGATTAGAATTGACCTACCTGCTTTATTCAGGAACTTTGTTTTCCAGGTGGCCAATTTGTCTTTCATTCTTATGGTAAGGTATTCTAGTTGGTTGAGTGGTCTCTTATCAGTCAAAGAATACCCCAAGGTATTCCCCTAGGTCTTGGGTTGGTTTTATTTTCAACAGATTAGACAAAGTTTTGGATTTGGGATTAGGGGGGTGTTCTTAGAAAAATAGGACTTGCTCTTGCTATGGTTGACTTTCTAACCTGAATTATCCTTTATATGTGCCGGTGTTGTAAGGATTCTATTCACAGTTGGGGTGTTGGCGTCTCCAAACAGGATGAGGTCATCTGCAAATAGTGGTGTTAGAGCGGTAGCTTAGATGTGCAAAAGGTCAGAGGAGTCCAAGTTCATGCTTCACAAGCACTATGGATAAGTTTAGATAGATGTTCCATACATAAGATGAAAATGTATGGTGAGAGGGGTCTCCTTGCTTAATCCCTCTAGAGGATGTAACCTTATTTGATCTTTCTCCATTGATGTTGCATTGATAGGAAGCAGAGGAGATACATGACATGATGAACTGACAGGTGTCTTGGTCTAGATTATGACTCAAGGCAGTCTAGGATGAAACCCATTCTAGTCTATCATATGCTTTCTTAGGTCTATCTTGATAGCAAAGTACCCTTTCTTGCCTTTCTTATTTCCCCAGAGGAAAGTGCCGCTGAAGTAATGATGTAGTTGATATCTGTGCCTCTATTGGGAATGAAGATGTTATGGTTAAGGGAAATCAGGGTCTTAAGTAGGGGCCTCAACCTCTTGACTATGACCTTGGTGACAGATTTGGAAATTGTGGGGCAAAGGCTGGATAGGTCTGTACTGTTTGATAGTCTCTGGGTGTTCTACTTGGGCAGGAGTGTGACAACTGCTTAATTCAAAGATACATTAATGTTTTTGTTTTGAAACACTGTTTTGAAAAATTAAAATAAGTCATGTTTGACTTCATGCCAGTTCTTTTTGAAGAAGAAATTATGAAAAGCCATCCTTTCCAGGTGCCTTCATGGAATAGAGCTGAAAACTGTATTCCTAATCTCTCTCATGTAGAGATGGCAATGGATCGGGTTCGGGGCAGGTGAAGTGCCACCCGCTGTCCTATCCACCCCATCCATCCATCACCTCCATCAATCATCACCAAACAGGATGCATCAGGTGGTTATCCGGTGAAATACGAGCATTTTCAACCAAAAAAATTGTACATTGATTCTACTTTCAATTGTTTTGCACCACAACTTGTCAATTGATACAATATCACAAAATCGAATTTCACTAAAATAAAATCACCAGAACACAAAACAGAATAACAACAATATATAATTTATCTTGAGGCAAACAAAATCAAACCCAAAATCTATCAAAAGCCTCTCAGAACATTTTCTAAAAAACTACTAGTAAATTCAATTCAAATACAAAACTCAAAGGAAAATCAGAATATACTTGACAAAACCCAAAACAGAATAAAAAATCAAACGATTTATGCAATAATGACCATGAATTTATCTTCTAATGTCTTCGCATATTCAATTGTGAAAGAATCACCCTCTTCCCCTTTCCCACTGTTATTCCTTACTCTCTTCATTCATTTTTTTCTTCTTCTTCCTCTTCAATATGTAATTACAAACAGGAGCTAACTTAGCTTCTAATTAGATATCGATGATGAGAAAAGAGACAAGTAGAAGAGAAGAGAACGAAAGCTTACTTGAAGGCAAAACGGGGAGAAATCCGGCGAGATAGAGATAAAACGAAAATTGGGAAATTGGGTTAGGGTTTGAAGTGAGAAATTGAGAATGAAAGGGGTAAATAGGGTCAGATGGCTTGAGAAGATTCGGGGATGAAAGGGAAAGTGAAATGGGTAGGTAATTACTAGATTAGGAAATTGGACCTTGGGCTTTAGATTAGATTAGGAAATTGGACCTTGGGCTTTAGATTAGAATAGGGAAAGGACCATGGACTGAATAACCAATAATGAATAACTAGAAATAAAAATAAAAAGTGTTTTTAAAAATACAAACGGGTGACGGATCGGGTGCTACGGCTGGGTGACGCGAAATTTCCCACCCGAATCCGACCCGCATTCGTCACCCGTTAATCCGGTCACCCGCATAGCATCCGTTTAAATCGGGTTTTTCACCCGTTTAATAGAGCGGGTGGAGAGAGGGCGGGTGGTCCGCTGGATATTGCCATCTCTACTTTATGGAGGGTGAATTAGGTAACATTGGGCAAAAATTCTATGGGTTCTAGCAATACTAGTTTTTTCAGTAGTGAACATGTCGAATAGAACTCAAATATGTCTCTCAATTTCAGTGCTAGTTTTAAGCCTCCTCCCCACCTCATCTTAAGCATTGTAATTTTGTTCCTCCTTCTTCTCCTAATGACAGAGTTGTAGAAAAAAGTTGTGCTTCTATCTCCTGAGGTCAGCCATAATTCCCTAGCTCTAATTCTCCAAAATTCTTCCTCTTGGTCTAGGATTCTATCAAGTTCAATCTGTAATCTAAGTTCAAGTTCCCAAAGGAATTGATTACTAGGCTCAAGGTCAAGGTGTCTCTGTGTACCATTCAGTCTACTCAGACTATTCCTTTTGCTCTTAAAGATGTTACCAAACCTAGAGCTTGCCCAAGGTTGAATATGGTTAGCAAGAAGGCTCAGTTTTTCAGATAGGTTAGCATTTGTTGAGTTCCAAAAATTGGATGAAAGATAGGTCAAGGTACCAAAGTGGTTCAACTTGAGGAATTTCTTGTGTTTTAGTTTATCAAGTTGGTTATGAAAGTTGATGAGAGCGGGGCTGTGATCAGAGCTAGGTCTAGTCAAGGAATGCACTACCAAGTTTGGTAATATTGAGATAAGTTCAGAGTTGGCCATTGCCCTATCTAAACGCTCCATTGGTTTCTTTTCTGTTTGTTAGTCAAGTGTACTTAATACCAGTTGAAATTCTAGATCCGACAAACAGAATCATTTGAGGCAACTCTAAATGCTTGCATTCTTTCATTTTTAAAGTTTTCCTCAAATTTCTCAGATTCACACGTCATTTCATTAAATTCTCCCTACTATGAGCGATGGTAGTTTCGAATTTGCAGCAATAGATCTAAGATTATCCTAGCTTTCAGTACTTTAAAGCAAGTACTAGCATAAATGCAAGAGAGAAGGAAAGTAGATTTAGTAGCACGTAATTGGACAACGCCATGGATCATGTGGAGATCATTCCCCCTAGTGGTGAAGTCCACTTGGTGGAAATTCACAGGACCAATAAGCCTTCAGAAAAGCCCCTCGGTTCAGCTAAGCAGTGATCATCAAAAGGTGAGAGACTCAATGATGGATAGGGCGTTTTTTGTGGAGGTTTGGGTTTCACATGAACACCAGGTGGCTGTGTTCATGAACAAGATGCAGTAGATTGGTTTTGAATCTTGGCGTTACAATTCCCCTTGTATTCCATGCGAGAATAGACATATCAGAGGGTAGTTCTTTTCGTGGTTGTGATGGACCTCCCCTTTTCGTTTATCCTCTCCTCTCCATCACTTTTCCTCGTACAAAGCTGAAGGATTCCCACTCTTCCAGGGGGGTTGTGGTTCTAATTCTGTTTCCCAAAGTTCCCAGGGGCTCCATTCCACCTCGTCTGCGAGCGTTCTGATCTTTCCAGGGGTTTGTTGATAGGGTTCAAGATGATTGCCATTGATTGTAAGTTCTTGTTGGTGTGTCCCAGGAAGACTGCGGTTCGTGTGGCTGTCCATGAAGATACTCAATCCCGAGGTCAACAAATAGTCCATCCTCAATAGTGGCAAGATCGGAGAAGGGTCCACTAGGAATATCTAATCCTCCCTGATTCGTTGTGTCACTTCTTGTGGTAACGCCGCAAACCAGTCCCTCATGATGTTGGTTACCACCGGACATAATCCTTGCAGTTCTACTGATGCCAGGGAGGTGAACCAGGCGTTTCTTCTTTTCCCCCTTTCCCTTGCATCACCATGTTGCCATGAACTTCCCGATCAGATGTGGTGAAACAGCAATCCAATTGTTTGGGGCTCGAATCAAGAAATGGCAGTTATTGGGGTTCACTTCGGCTTAGTGTAATGACCGGCTTTTCCGAGAAGGAGAGGTATTTTGGTGTGTTTTTTGCATTTCACTTTATGATATCTGTGGGTGGTGCAATGGCGGGATTTGGTAAGGTTGTTGGGATGCTGGTTGTCGTGTTTGAGCAAAGCTTGGAGGATCTGTTGTTGTTCCGGATCCATCAAAGAAGTGGTGGTTTAAGAAAATGGTATGGTTGTAAATAGGGAGAAGGCTTAAGAGTTGGATATTGTTGAGAGCGGCGGAAAGGTCGGCGAGATTTTGCGTTTGTGTTGCCCGATGAGTATGGAATGGATTTTGATCGAGTTTTGTGATGACGGGGTAAGTCCTTCCACGTGTCTTTCTCCAAGTGGGGGCTGTGGATTACAATGGATAACGAGGTTAGAATTTTGGTTGTCACGACAAGTCATGTGATGCAATTACTGAGTTCGAATTTTCAAGAGAGGTTTCTACAATTTTTCCCTCCAAATTAGCTTTTTCTTCTTTGTAGCGCATGGAGGTTCGTTTGTTTCATTCTGCATTTTCATAGACGGTGCGGCCATTGCACGGCTAAGTAAATCGAAGCTATTGGTATGGTACTGGTTCCCAAAAGTGGAGCTAAGCTTCTCCCCTATTTTGTTTCTACCCTTCCTTTTCTCTACTTTTCCATTCTCCGGTGCTTGTTTTACTTTTGTGATTGATACTGGAGATTGGGAGTCTCTGTTTTCCCGGTTTTTTTATCTTTCTCCTTGATCTTAAACCGGCACTTAGTATCGGTGTGTCCAATACATGAGCATAGTGAGCAGAAATCTGGGATATCATACTCGATTAGGCTCTGTTTACATTCCCCCATCCATACAACATTTTTTGATTGGTCTAGCCAGATCTAACATGATTTGGAAGGAGATGGAAGATTTGTTTACGTTTTCGAAGCTCCTCCTTCTAAATCCAATTAGTTCTCCTAGTGAGTTCGCTATAGTAGTGATGATTTCTCTATTGTGTAGCTCTATAGGCAGATCTGTCATCGTAACCCAAACAGGAGTAATCGTGGACGTCGCTTCAGAGGCTTTGAATCGCGGAGTCCAGGGGAAGACCGAGACGAAGTAACCATTTAACAACCATGGTCCCTTGTGAAGAATTTTTTCCTTGAGATCCGGTTTGTTCGCTTTAATGGCATAGAAGCCTCTTCGTAGGGTAAGGATTTGGGTGTTATGCAATCAAACAACAATAACAACCAGTACTAAAAATCAATAGTGCAAAGAAGGAAAAATGGTTTTGTTTCTAGAGAGAAACTCTCTCCCTCTCTCTCTACGAAATAACGGTCTCTTGTGTTCTTCCTGCTTCTCAGCTCTAGTTGATGCCATGGCAAGGAAGGCAAAGGGGTAGCCATTCACATTCATCGCGGACAGGGAAGGCTAAGAAAGGTATTCCGATATCGCTGATGCTAAGAAAACTAAATCGAATGCAGAGAGATATTGGTAGTATTCCGTTGTTAAACTAGTCTGATTCATCGATTTTGCCGGAGAGAGAATCATTGAGTACTTTCTCGTCGTTGGATGCGAGAGTTCGATTGGACCCATGGCAGGTCAGGAAGCTTCTACCCAACAACTTCGAAGCTGAGCTCGGCGAGTGTCTTGCGGTGCAATGGAACAGGGAAATGGTGAGGGCTCCCGAGGAAGGTAAACTCTGTTGAGGTACCTGGTCCATCATGGAATCAGCGATGTCTTGAGCATCTTCGTGACGAAGTATCGGATCTAATGAAGGTAGATCATTCTGGTAAGTCTTTGGTACAAATTACTTTGGATGACATCAATGATGAACTCTGGTTATTTGAATTATGCTATTGCTTGTTATGTTTTGGGTTCTAGATATCCCTTTAATGTTGTGAATGCTTATGCTAAACGGACTTGGGGCCAATGTCTCATTGATAAAGTGGCTATGTTACAAAAGGGGATGTTTATTGTGCGGTTTAAGGATGAGGTTTCTAGGGAGAATGCAAATTAATTTGGGGCCTTGATTTTTTGACACTAAACCTGTAATTGTGAATAGATGGACAGCTGATTTGAACTTTTAGATGACTTGAATGTATGCGCTTGGGTGCCTATCCGGATTCAATTACCTTGTTTGGATTAGAAATATTGGGGTGCTAGTACATTAATGAAACTTGCTGGTGTGATTGGTAAACCTATTAAAACTGATAAGATCACTGCTCAGAGGGAGATGCTTTCCTATGCTCAGAATAATGATTGAGGTGGAAATCAATCAGGAACTACCCGATTGCATTGAGTTTGTGAACGAGTTGGGTAAGAAAGTGTCTCAGGATGTGGTTTATGAGTGGAGGCCCATCGGTGCTCTAAATGCAAGGGATATAGGCATACTGGTGCATAATGTAGAAGGAAGACAAGGAGGGAAGAACAAAAAAAATGAATAGACAAGCTGTAAAGAAGGTTTGGTTGTACAACATCCAATTCATGTTTGAAATAGGGGCCTGTGTCAGTAATAGCCAAACTTGATCATGCTGCTAGATTACAACTGATATTTAGCATCATGATAGGATGTCATCTTTGGATCATGATGTTGTGGTTGATAGCCTTATAACTGATGCACAGGTTCATGAACTGCAGACTGATGAAGGAGGGGGCCTTGCTGCACTGAAGGGTGCTTGAAAAAATTCCTGATGGATAGTAAGGGTTTTTGGAATACTAGGATTGGGTTATTTTGCTCGAAAATGGAGAAATTAGGCAGTTTTTTCATCAAAATAGAATAGTGCTATTTGGTCACCTAGAGACTAAGGTTAAGGCTGTTAATTTTCTTAGAGTCTTCCCTAAGGTGTGTGGATAAGTGGAGTGTTTGCTGTAACTATCAGCAACATAAAGGTGGTAACTTGGTGTGTGTGGCAGCCTGGTTGTTTCAATGTCAATAGGAGGGTTACTGATCAATTGATTCATATTCAAGCTTCTCATGTTGAAACACAGGTTGGGTTTTGGTGCACTTTTGTTTATGCTCATAATGATCCTAAACTCAGAATGGGATTATGGAAGGAGTCAGGACTTATTGGGAAAGGAATGACTGGTCCTTGGGTGGTGATGGGGGGGATTTCAATAACGTTTTGAATCTTGATGAAAGAATAGGGCAGCCAGATACACTGAATGAAGTGGTGGATTTTAGGAGATGTTTAGAGGAGTGGGCTTATGGATCATAAGATGAATGGTCCTTTTTTCACTTGGAATAATAAGCAACAAGTAGGGGATGAGTTGTTTCTAAAATTGATAGAGTGGTGGTGAATGAGGCTTTGGTGGATGTAATTTTCAAAACTCGAAGCTGTTTTTTTATCCTGAAGGGCTTTTTGATCATTGTCCTTGTGTTTGTCATCCTATTGAACTGAGTGTCAGGAGGAGAAGCTCCTTTAAATTTTATAATATGTGGTGCCTGGCTCCTAGTTTTCTGGGTGTGGTAGAGGATGGTTGGAATGTTGTTGTAGAGGGAGTTCCTATGTTTGGTGTGGTCCAAAAACTTTAAACCTCGAGAAATTCCTCTTAGAGGCTGAATAAAGAACATTTTAGTGACATTGAGGTAGCTGCTGATATTGCTAGAGGGAAGTTGGCTCTAATTCAAGAGAGGGTACATAGTGATCCACAAAAATTCAGAGTTGATTAGAGAAGAATGTGATGCCAGAGCTGAGTATGGGCTGAAAAACACTGCAAGTTGAGCTTTTTTAGCATTGCAGCTAAGGTGAGATGGTTGAGGGATGGAGATGGCACAAATTTTTTTTCCATTCCTATTTAAAGAAAAAAGATTACATTGCAGAGTGTTTAGGGGCCAAAATCCTCCAGGGTGAGGAGATGAAGGGAAATGAACAGGTAGCTCATGCATTTATAGAGTATTACACTGGATTGCTGGGGAACTGCTTGTCCTCTAGCAATCATTAAGAATCATATAGTGAGAAGAGGTTCTCTCTCACCATGAGGATCAGAAGCACTTAGTAGCTCGACCCTTTTCTAGGGAGGATGGGCGCGAGGGCTTTGTTCTCAATTGATGACACAAAAGCTCCTGGACCTGATGGCTACTCTAGCAAATTTTTCAAGGAATCTTGGCATATGCTTGCGAGGAGGTTTCTGGAGCAGTTCTGAGCTTCTTCTAAACTGGGAAGATGTTGAAGCAGATTAATACTACTAATCTGGTTCTGTTACCTAAGTGCTCTTAACCTTCCAAGGTAACTCAATTCGGCTACCTATAGCTTGCTGCAATGTGATTTATAAAATCATTAGTAAGATGATTAGTAGTAGATTTAAAAGAGGTGCTTCCTAGCATTACCAATGAATCTCAAGGTGCTTTTGTTGCTGGTAGAAGTTATATGCATAATATTTTACTTTGCCAAGAACTTATTAGTATGTATGGTAGGAAAAATCATACTCCTAAATGCACTATAAAATAGATCTACAGAAAGCTTAAAGTGATAGTGAGTTAGGAGTTTATTGAGCAAATGCTATAAGCTTTAAATTTCCCCGAGGTGTTTATTAACTAGGTGATGACTTGTGTTAGTACTCCTAGTTACTCCATTAGTATAAATAGAGTAGATGTCTGGTTGGGGGGAGCAAGCTAGGGGCATTAGTGCAAGGTGATCCCATATCTCCCCTGCTGGTTGTAATTTGTAAGGGAGTACCCAAATAGAGTTCGGCTGTGTCAAGAGAGGAAGGATTTTTCACAGTCAATTACAGGTGTAAGCAATTAAAGATCATCATCTGGTTTTTGCTGATGATCTATTATTGTTTGCATTTGAGATATCCCTTCTATGATGTTGCTTTTGAGAGCTATTTCTACTTTTGGGGCTGCCTCAGGTTTGCAAGCTAATAATGATAAGACAGCTATCTATTTTGGTAGTGTTGAGAAGGAGGTTCAGGATGATATGTTGCAAGTTTCAGGGTTCTCTTCAGGGTACCCTTCCATTTAGGTACCTAGGGGTTCCTTTGAATGCTAGGAAGCTCTTCATGGCAGATTGTGATGTCCTTATTGATAAAATGCTAGCTAGAATTCATTGTTAGGCTCTAAAACTTATCTGATGCTGCTAGAGTGGTACTGGTAGATTCTGTTCTACCGAGTATTAAATATGTACAAGGCTCCTAAAAAGCTTATTCTCCTAAAAAGCTTTGGCATAGAGTCACCAACTATGTGGATGTTTTTGTGGGAGGGTAAAGTTAATTCAAATAGACCTCCCTTATAGCTTGGGATTTGGTTTGTAGGAAGAAGGTTGAAGGAGGGTTGGGTGTTAGGGATTGTTTTACTTGGAATTGTGCAGCCATGGGGAAGTATTTATGACAGGATGCTGAAAAGACGGATAATCTGGCGGGTTAAGTGGATCCATCATTTTAATATTAAAGATCAGACGGTGGGGGTTCAGCTCCTCATCAAGCAAGCTGGAGCTTCAAGAAGTCGGTAAGATTGCAGATGATCTGAAGCAGGGATTTCTGCATTCTTCACTGCAGTTTCAACAGAAGTACAACATCAAGAAGGTGTATCTTTGGTTGAAGTAGGATATTCCCAGAGTCAGTTGGCACTATTAAGTGTTTAACAGGTTTAACATTCCAAAGCATGCTTTTGTTGCTTGGATGGTTGCCTTGGATAAACTTAAAACAAGAGCTAAACTTGTTAAAGCAGGTATTATTGATATTGATGTGTGATGTTTGTGTGGGAAAACTACTGAGAGTTCCCACCACCTGTTCTTTAGGTGTGAGTTCGGTAAGCTTTGTAATAAGGGATTTATGACTGGGTGGGGATCAAATTCAGGAGGTTGATTGTGTGCATACAGTTTGGAAGAGATGGTGCAGGAAGAGGAACCAGAGAAAGAATCAAAGAAGAGTTATACTATGTGCTTTCACTACTTGTGTGTACCATGTTTGGAAGTGCCAGAAATCAAGCCCTGTGAAATGGAGCTGTGCCAAGCACCTTCTGTGGTAATAAATTCTATTAAAAAGTCTGTGTAGTGATGGTTTGCTTAATGATAGGTGGTTGGATGATTATTAATTTGCTTTAATACTCTCAAATGTTAGAGATTTGCTTTGGTTGTTAGGTTGCTAGGTTGATGTTTGGATGTATGGGATTTTTGTGCTACTATTAATACAAGCTTACATGTTTACCTAAAAAAAGGATTTGGGTGTTTGTCAGGTTTGCTCCATATTTTTACAATTTTTTGTAGGATGAAATCAAAGTGGAGAAAGATTTACCCACCACCTTGAAAATGATGGAATTCCCCATTCTGAGGCTAAGTCTACGACGGTTTGGGGTTTGATCGATACGAAGATTTCGTATCAGTGGGTTGAAGCTAGAAGGTGGCATGCTGGTTAGTTTAGAGTGGTGTGGCTTTTGTTGTTGTTGTTGTTGTTGAAGTTCTTTCTATGTGATGGTGCTAGAAATTTTTGTGTTGGTGAGGATGGCTTTGTACGAATGCTGATCACTGGTTTGCTGAACTGTCGGCGTCTCTGGCGGCTTTGTGGCGTTGTCGCAGCGGCGTCCGCTCCCTCGCTCCCTCTCTCCCTTTCATTTTATATTATAATAGTTGATAGGTTCAAAGTGGGGTCAATTAAAAGTACAAATCAGTAAAAGATAGGTAAATATTTAGATATTTAAGGATAAAATGGGGAGAAAAATGTATGTAAATGGAAAAGATCTAACAGGGAACAAATTTTTGAAAACAGATTAAACGGAAAATGAGAACATCAAAATGAAAAGGAGGGAGTAATTCATATTCCATCAAACTTACAAACTCATTCAACCACCCCAACCCAACCAACTTGCCCAGCCCATCAACCGGCCCAACCTAGTCCACCTGAGTCCACCTCAACCATTAACCAAACCACACAACCCACCCGACCCACCCAGCCCATAATCCCACCTAGCTCGCCTTATTAACCGCTAAATGCCCACCCAAACCCACAGTGGGTCGACCCTCCAACCCAGCCCGCCATGTTTCCCAGGCCCAAAAGTTAATATTGGCCAGCCCCAGCCCACCGCCAACCCGACCTAACTAATCCCACAACACTAATAGGGAATTATGAAAAAGAAATGGGGTGATTGATAAAGAAAAGGAAAAGAAAGGTAAATGGATAGAGAGGAAATATGTTTTCCTACCATTTAATGAGGAAAATAAATTTCACTCCATGGTAAGAGCTTTTTCCCTTAATAATGCTCCCCTACAAACTAATTTCCAGTTTACAATCTTTTGAAAACTAATTCTAGAGCTATTGCAACATCAGCAAATTGCGCATTAATTTTTTAATAGTTTTCAGACCCACTTGTTGATGACATGAACAAATCATAACTCGAAGCTGTCATTTCTAGTAGCGGCCCAACCAAATGGTAGGCCGCTAATGGCAACGACAGTTCATTAATGGCAACAGCTCATGCCATTTAGCGATCGACTTCCGGACAGAAAACATATTTTCCCAAAAATTTTGTCAAATCCCTAATGCTCAATTTTTCAAGCATTCCTTTTTTGAACCTTGCGCACCCCACCACTCTTTAGCCAAAACCGTCACCCCCCAGTGCTGCCACAATGTCGGAATTATTCTCTGTTGGCCTTATTTGGGGCATTTGTAAGTTTTAAAAATTTATACGGTTTAAATTATTGTTAATGGAATGATAATTATTGACAATTTTATGAATGATTTGTTGAATTAGTTGTATATGAACTTATTTTGTTAGGAACTTTATTAGTTATATATGACAATATCATTTTTAGGGTTTAAACTGTTGTTAATGGTATGCATGTATATGAATGTTATAAAATGTTATTTTGTCAAGAACTTATATGAACTAATTATGCTTTATTTGATCCTTGAATTTAGTGATGAAATTAGCAAATGTATGAACTTGTTATTTTTTTGAATTAGTTTTACAAGTATATGGAGTAACTCAATTAAATTAGAAATAATTAGTTATGCTTAGGTAGATATTTAGTAGCTTGAATTAATAAGAATGAAAAATAACATACTTCCTTCGTTTCTTTTTAGATGCTACACTTTTTTCACGCTTAAGGAAGCTGATTTAAGGGTGTAAACGAGTTAATTTTTCAATAAAATGTTAATATAAGCAAGAATGAGATTCTATATTACTTGTGTTAAAATTTCATTGATTAATTGGCTCGGTTACACCCTTAAATCGCCCTTGATAAGCGTGAAAAAAATTGTAGCATCTCAAAAGATATGGAGGAAGCATAATATTTTGAATGTATTCAATTTAAGCAGATCACTAATTTAGTTTTGAACCTAGTTATGAAATATAGTTGTTTTAGTTGCTGTGTTTTGATCCCTAGAACATGAATCTATCCTAAATTCCAATTTTCTATTATTGGAAGGGGGAAGTATCTCAAGTTGATTGTGACATCATGTATAGAGGGAGTGAAAGAACAACATTTCTTTTCATATATGCGGATATATATCGCCTCTTCAAGGTGTTGAATAATGTGTATACAGGTCTAAGGATCGAATCAAGGTCCATGATTTTAAATCTTTCAATGAAATATCATTTCAAGGGGGCTATGTTTGTTCCTATTCCACTAGTGGATGACGATTGATTAAGTGCTATATTCAATGCCAGAAAACTTCAGTATCTCAATGGAAATATACGTCAAGGAAGCTCCCATTCAGACATTGAGTGGTATAGAAATATATCTTCGGCTCCTATGTATTATGGATAATTCACTAGGATGCTTTCTGATCCTGGCTATGTCCATAAGCATCAGTCTGACTTTGTTAGGGATGCCTTTAGCGACTCAACCTTTTTCAACAAAAATAAAAATTTACAAAACAACAACTAGACCACTAATGGCATTAGCGGCTCACCTTTTCACGTTATTGCCATTAGCGGTTTCATTCCTTCGCCAACTGTCATCGGAAATAGTGGTCAACTTTTGGCTTTTCTTAAAAAGCAATTAAAATAAACGTTGTCGCTGACGTGAAAGGTAGACGGAGTAATAATTTTCTAAAGTGTATAAAGTGAGAATTAGTTAGTTGGGAGCATTATTAGGGATAAAGTTCCTATTGAAAACTATTTTCAGACAATGTGGCAAGTGAAATACTGTTTTCCACCTTACACACTGAACACAAAAAACGGAAGATAAAATAGGTTTCGTGGAAAAACGTTTTCCTCAGAAAAAATAGTGTCTTGAAATTCTAAATGATTCATAAAAATCCAAATACTCATGGATATACCGTGCAACACAAAGTATTGTATTACTAAATAATCAGAGGGATGACATTAATTTAGATCTATGGTAAAATATAGAATTATTCATTATCTTACATAATATACGAGGAAATAATCCGAAGAATTCCAAATTTCCAATACTTGAATTTGACAGGAACAATTGATTTACTGATATTCCAATTTTCCTAACATCCCACCTTCGTCCTTGTATGACTATCCATGAGAACTTGGCCAACAAAGAGAGGAACATGTCTGTGAACTGTGACACCTAACCTTCTTCATGTCTAACAAATCACATTCTGCTTCACCAGGCAACTTCCAGTCGAACTCGCAAACGAGATTCGCAACAACAAGCTCAGTAAGAACATTAGAAAATGAAATCCCAGGACAAATTCTTCTACCCATTCCAAATGGAATATAATGGAAATCAAATGAGGAAGTATTATTAAAGAACCTCTCAGGGAGAAAATGTTCAGGTTCTTCCCAATAAACCGGATCTCTTTGTATTGCCCAAGCATTGATGATAACCTGTGTTCCGACTGCAATGTCAAAGCGATTTATCTTTACGTCGCTCAATGACTCTCTAAGGATTAACAGTTGAGGATGCAACCTAAGTGATTCCTTAACTACCACCTTTCAAATAGACGAGTTTGCCCAAATCATCTTCACATACGCTTCGGCTTTTGTTTTTGATAACTTTTCTAACCTTCTCACGAATTTTTTCATAACTTCTTTTTGGTTAATGTTTCCTGCTCATTGTCCATTCAATTGCTGTTGAAGTGGAGTCAGTCCCGACAAACATATCCTGCGTTACAAATATACCGTTGTAGTCTCTTTAATTTTTAGCTACAATAACTGTAAGTACACATATTTATTTGAAGAGGAAAGTGGTAAATGGTAATGACGTTTTTTTAATAGATATAAAACATTGTCAACAATGGAAAAAGAAATACTGTAATTCATAAAATAAGAACATACATAACATGCGTGGAGAACAAATTAAGTGAAGCTCTAAAGTAATTTCGTGTTCGAAACAGATATACACCAATTTTTTTTTAGCAGAATTGACGGGAATAACCGACTATGATTGGGCCCCAAAAATAACTCAACTATGAGTTATTCGGGAACAATCCATACTATTAGGACACCTATCCAAAAATAATCCAAAACATCATTTTCTGCTTTCAATGATCCATTCTGGGACCACTATACGTAGTAGAATTTAGAGTTTGGATTATTTTGAGAAGGTATCCCCCATAGTTTTTATTATTCTAGAATAACTTATAATTGGGATTATTTTTGAACGAAACGGTCATACTGGGATTATTCCAGTCAATTTTTCCTTTTTCTCTAATCTTCTCATTGGCCTTGTGAAAGATACAAACGTAAAATAAGTGCTGAAATGTATGGTAATGAAAGTTTAAGGGTCAATAATTTGTTCAATTATTGCGTCAAACCCCAAAGATATATTTTCTTTTTGTTTTTGCATGATCTTTAAATTAGTTTGTGTATACGCGTTTTAAACTCCATCTCTATTAAAAAACGTGAAAATATATTTTGAGCCCCTTTTATCTTAAATGCAAAAGGGTACCCTCTTCTCTTTTGTGTGACCTTTCAGAGTTTCAGTTCTGATTTCTTATACGTACCCACTCGTAGACTCACTCAGTGGTCGCTCCTCTTAGTATTCACCAACGAACAAGCTAAGTTGTCGCTAATTTTCACCCCCCAACAACAACGCTGGCGTCTATCACATTGCAATTGCTATTTTAAATAAACTGTGATCGACGACTGGAGAAGTCTAAAATTTCATCAGGGATTTTGGTTTACGCTCGAAACTGGTGCATTGGATTGTCAAGATTATTAAATTTTGAATAGGAAGTTGGAACTTATAAGACGTTTAAAAAGCTAAGGGTGTTACATTTGTATTGTTGTCAAAGTTTGTGCTGCGTAATACTATTCCATAATTATTTGCTTTGAGCTCATATAGAAATATTATTGGGAGATGTTTGAGATCTACTTATGATGCATATATATATCTCTATTATATACATGAAGAGGTGGGGGTGGACACCAAAAAGAGAAAAGAAAAAATAAATCAATAAGTTTATTATGTAATTAAGTTTGGGCCAAATTTAGCCATCATATTTTTAATAGAAGATGTTCAAAACTTCTAACTAAAATATCTAAAAACCTACAAAGTAAAAACAATTTTAAAAAATATCAACGATTATATTTTCAGAGATCTATAGATAGACACCCACTTTGTTATACTTTTATATACTTTTGAATTATTTTTTTGAAATACATTGATTGTTCATGAGTGAAGGCACATTTGATGAAATTGATCATGATAAAGTATTTTGAGCATGAGTGAGAAATATGATAAAGTATTTTCAA
Organism: Patellifolia procumbens; assembly: GCA_947645195.1. NCBI lineage: Eukaryota > Viridiplantae > Streptophyta > Magnoliopsida > Caryophyllales > Amaranthaceae > Patellifolia > Patellifolia procumbens. Next base: position 106,631 of record CANSGD010000164.1, on the reverse strand, counting down.
GTAGTAATTTCTTTAAATTTTTTCATCTGAACTATGAGCAAAAAATAATTTTACCGAGTACTACTATATAACAAAAGTTGTAGTTGACGTGGGAGTAAGGGAGTTTTCATGCAAAATGGCCAAAATGAATTTAACTTGAAAACAAATATTTTGTGTACCTTCACATTTTTATCAATGAAAACACACATCTTATGCAAATAAAATTAGGATTTTTGTTCAAAACCACCTAAAATTTTCACGTTTTTATGAACTCCCACCAAGAATTTTTCTTTAAATTTTCACCTATTTTCCCATTTTTGTTAGAAACTCCCACCACTTAATTATTTTTGTTAAATTTCGTTAACAAAATCGTGAAGTGGGCCCCACATATGCATTTTTATTAGTTTACGCAAAAATTAAAGTCAATTTCATCAATTTAAGCAAATCCTCAACAAATTTAGAGCAAATTTGGAACAATTTACAACTATTTGGAAATAATTGCAACTATTTGTAAAGCTCTATTTCGTTAACAAAATGTATTAGGGGACCCACTTAAGGGTTTGACAAAAACCATTGATGGTGGGATTTTTTAATAAAATTGTAAATAGTAGGTGGAAATTTTTTAAAAAAAATCATTAAGGTGGGAGTTTCTAAAAAGAGCAAAAATTTAGGTGATAAGATGCGACTATCTATAAAATTATATACTGTAGATTATGAAATTCACAATAAAATGCTTGTTGCACGCATCGCGTGCATAAAAATCTAGTATATATATATATATATATATATATATATATATATATATATGAATCCATTGAAAACCAACCTTACGCTGAAAACTGAAAACTACAGATCTCGACCGTTCATCCATAAAAACTAAAGATCTAACGGCTCAGACACGGGGATCATTAAAAACAAAGGCGCGCGATAATCAGACCATCGGATCTATCTCAGACGGTTCGCGTTAGCCGTATATAATCAAGGAAAGAAAACAACTTTCTCTCTCACCATTCTTTCTCACGCATCTCTCTCTTTATTCTCTCAGCTTCAGGAAATTCTCTCAACCTTCATCACAATTGATGCTATTACCAGCGAAAATCCTTGTTTTTCCTCACAAATGCATGAGCCAACATTCATCTACAAGTTTCAAGGTACAATTGATGATTTTGTTGCGATTATTCATGTACAATGTGCAATTTCGGTCCTCATTTTCTATAAATTAAACCCTATCTTTCAATTGTTATACTACAAAAACTCTACATTAAATTTATTTCGATTTTATTGCCAGTTGTAGTCGATATTTGTAATCTTCTATATGATTCTTAACCTTTTTGGGGGATTAGTAGTATTGAGATTGCCCTTTGATATATCAGTATTGGTATTGGCATTAAGAAAAATCTGATCTTTTTTATGTGTGTTAATGATGTGGTTGTAAGTTTTTACAATTTGTGTTTTTCATTCCTTTTAAAAATCCTAATTTACATGAATAGAATGAATCTACATGAATGTCTAATACTCTACTAAAACTCGATTTTTATTATTTGGAATTTTTGATGCTATATTTAGAGATGGTTTTTTTTATCTTATTTCAAGTTTGCTTTTGTGTTTTTTTTCCGAATACTTCACATATACTTGCCCAAATCAATAGAAGTATCCTTTTTTTTAATATATATCCCTTAATTATTAAACTGTATCCCTTTGCTAATGCAAAATTACGAGTAACCGCATCAGTCTTTGGGAGGCTTATGCTCATCTTTGGCATTGAGACCCAAATGCATTGTTTCAATTATCTTAGACTAAGCAGTGCACCCGTTACCCCTAAGAGGACGGCCGCAAAACCCTCTATTTTATTTGACGTACCCCTTTACCTGACTTGTACCCCCATGAAATTGCTGAATCAAAAATTGTGTCATCACCCCTAGTAACACCCTTTTTGACTGTGAATCTACCCCCTTTCAATTACTAGTTCTCCTTTGTTGATTGGTTTGTGGACTGTTGGATCTGAGATTGCTCTAGTTATAGTATAATTCCCTACGCACATAGGAGATTCACAATATACTGGGCTATCTCCCCCTCCACCTAGATGTACCCTTTTTCACCGCGATCGACCTGCATTCAACGGGAGCAAATCTCATTATGTGTGTGTGATGGCAGTTTTTAATCCGACCCAATGTCTATTTTTAACTATAAACTCATTAGGTCTAATTGTGAGGATGATGAATTGCACAAGATGTTTTTACTAAAACTGACATAGGTTAAATATCCAAAACCAATCTGGATCCCAGTAATAATAACACCATCTGACTGTTCTTTGAGGTTATTTCTTGGTAGTTAAAAATCTTTGTCAAAAAAAAACTGCTAATGATTTGTTAGAGAAGCAGAAGCCTGACCATTCATTGCGCATCACTTGTCCCAAGATACCTGTACATTTTTAACGAGAAAACTTGCTTGTCTGGCTTTCTCACCTTCGCCATTCCCACTAGACTTTGTCTCAATATTCTTTGCACTTATTAATGATGAAGACCCCAACAACTCAATGCATTTCTCATCAATTTTGACAATTTCACTATTCATAATATGAGCGGTTTGTGCAGCACTTTGTGACCCCAGATCTGGAGATAGGACTTCCCCGCAGGACCGGAGCCTTTAAACTCTGCTTTACTGTTGCCATTTCGACCGTTGCCTTGCTGTTACTCGGTATTGTCGTTCTACACTTAACACACAGCTTCCCCAGTGCTGCTGCTTTGTTCTGTCTGTGTCATGATACTGCTGGCTCTGTCATGTTGCTTTTGATATCTCTGCTATTGGCCAGCATTACATAATTTCTCAATCAGCCCCAATCATAGATAATAAATAATTCGTGATAAAAATTGGCGTTGTTAGATCAATATTAGGGAAATTATCATTTTTTAGGGGGACATCTATACATAATATATCATTTGGAAAAATGCTTAATAATATCCACTTGGCACCCGAGGTCCAATAATAGGTTCAATTCTAGGTACCTCATTACTAAAAATGTTGACCTACCCCTACCTGGGACCCACTTTGACTGGTCAATCATGGGGGTGAAAATCCTAACGTCCGCCTCTAATAACGTTGAAAATAAAAACTTGCATCTGTTTTTGTGGACCCAACGTAATAAAGGATGGAATTGTCAAATCAATCGATTTGAATAAATTCTTGCCTTCCGTCCACTTAACCTTTAATACCTACTTGAGTTTAAGTTAATTCTAACTGGTTCAAGGATTTAATTTGATCTTTTTTATTTAGTTTTTATTCCATATATAAAATACATAATTCGATGACCATAACCATAGATAACATGATTTTCCGCTCACCCATTATAAAATCCGCTGTCTCCGGCCAGATAATTTTTTCCGTACTGAATGAACTTTTATTTCTAGTTGGATCCGAGTCGATTTTGATGGTGTAGACCCACGGAAATAAACACTGACATCAATCTATTGGAGGTATTGATTTGCCATTTTTTTCGAACACAATAACATTCTCGGAACATTAGAACTTCTCATCATCTACATGAAACTCAACTCATTCTCAAAGGTTGATTTGACTCGAATCCTACCCTTTTATCCTAACCAACCAAAATGACAAATTGGACATCCTTTAACTCGTTGGCTCTATCTAAACGAATGTCTGTGTTTTTAACTGCATCACTGCATTCATTTTTTAATCCTTACTTGATCGCTCAAATGGGCGACACCAAGAGGAGCATAAGATGGGAGCCCCACTCCACCAACTTGTCAAACCTCAATCCAAACCGAGAGTCGAGAACTTCGGTACCAACATTTTCATTGCCAAACATCATTCCAAAAATGATACTGGACATTTATTGCCTGGATAGTGCTGTAATGCAGACAATCCATGTGAGACAATCTTCCATGTTTATTTGATCGTACAATGGGTCAAGAAATCTAGTGTCACAGCTATTTCTTATCGATTCTTACTGATGCTCCCACTTTATTAATTGCGGGGGAATGGATGCTAGGCAGATCGACAAAGACGAATTGTAACTTGCTGTCCCCCTTGGGGCTTGTGTCAGTAGAAACTATGGACTTTGAATTCCAGCACTACATGTATGGGTGATGTTGTCAAATCCATTGAACTAGAAGGCTTTTCTAGAATGTCATAAGTCAGTGGAGCTCCCAACTCCCCATCAAATGTAACACTTTTAGCTCCTAACCCAATTTAATATTCCCTATCCAACGGATTTATTCTCTGTAGGATAGAAACCTTATATTATTACCACATTCCATCAAATGTCCTCGCCATTAAATTTTTAAGTGTTTCAAGTAATAGTCTGTTATTATTTGATTATTTGATCTCTGATTGGGAATATTTAGCATTGCTTCTTGTAAGTTGTTCCCCCATTGATTGAATCAAATAACCCCCCGTTGCCTTCCCCCCCCCATGTGACGATTCCAGTTTCTCTTTTCCCCTGGTTTTAACTGCGTTAGTGAGGGTGGAAATAGGGACTCGAGGCAAGGAATGTTATTGGGATACAAAACTGAGAGACATCTAATAACCTTTGGTTTGAAGTTACATATATGGCTCCATATTGGTTAAGCCAGAAGGACAAGACCTATGACATGACACCATTACAGTAAACCTGTTTAGATCAACTGGACTCCCAGAAAATCTTGAAAATCAGCAGACTTTGAGCACCGAAGACGGATTTAAAAACGGCAGACTTTCCCACACCACAAGCAAGACCAAATGACCGAGAAAGAACTGATTCACATTGGGGGGGTTTTTTGCATTTCCCTACCAAGTGACGACGACACCGCAGCGGACAGTTTTCATTGGAACTATGCAACGCCATCCACAACCCATCTACTGCACCCTCGACTTTGTAGAATACCAGTGGAGACAGGGACACTACAATGATGTTACTATACTTGCATAAAGGATATTAGAGTAAAAGGTTACGGGCACATTGAGCCCCCCACCAACTAAGGATGCGCACTGTGCCAGCCCCATGGTTCAACAAGGGGCCATAATTCCGAAATACAAGCCCAAACCCCATTACCATCATTGAGACAATTGCGGACACAAAAAGATGTAGGTCCCAACTTATGCCCTAACACTAAGACGCCCCATTGTCACTGTACCTTATTTGATTTTAAATGTACCCCCTTCAACAATTTTCCCTTTTTGGGGACACTGCAAAGTCCCAACAAATAACGGAAAATGATTGGACATATCTACGCCCCCTCGTTTTTTCCGCTATCCCAAAGCCCAGGCATTAAGGTTATAACTAATTTTCAACTCATTCACATACTGTTTAATTGCTGTCATGTTTTTGTTAATCAATAAAACCATTCTCAAGGGAGAATCAGTGCACTTTTTGATAAGGGGCCCCAAGAGATGAGAGAACCTCGACACTTGAAGGTTACAGATTAACCGCTATGTTTACAGTTCCCCATGCTTTCGGAAAATGAAGGTCCCAAGACAGACTAACCACCGATTCAACAAAGTTGATGTTCCCATCCCAATGACATCCCCAAAAAATACCTTTCTTCTGCGCACAGATTTACATCTCTATTCCCAAACCAAGCCTACTGATTTAGTCATAACCTATAGGCACCACGACGATTGCATTTACTTTTACCAACTAACAGGAAACGTAACTCCAACCCCCCCCCAATAAAAAAATGGTCAATCAATTTCCCCAATACTTCCCCCATCAACAAAAAAAGGGAGACTATCACTAAACAGATTATCCAACATACTGTTTTATACCTGTCAAATGCCATTACACTCCAGAAACTCCTTCCTTACCATCAACTATAATGAGAAAATAAACACATCCCCTTACCAAAGACACCACTGAATGCCAACATAAGACCAACATCAGATCAATCCAACGCAGAGCGAACTCAGTGACACCCACCCAACGAAAAAGAAAGAAAAAAAAGAACAACCTACACAAAGGTCCCAAGGTAATCGCATTGACTAGGCCCCCAGGCTGGTATTGTCACAATCCACAATGACCAACCCCACATGTTGCACGTACAATCCTCCTGCATATACCTGTTCATTCCGCGACCAAAGTCAAAGGAATGTATGGAAGATTCCTGGGGGACCACGTCTCTTGGGAGCGACTAACAAGCCCAGGCATTACCCGAGGCCTTTTATATACATCTCGTCTTAGATCCCCTCATCTCTTCCTTTTTAAATACCAAAAGCACTCAAATTATAAGAATCAACAACACAACCTTCAATCATCACATTGGAAAAATAACTCCCCCAACAAACAAAAAAAAGAAAAAACTCAAGTAGGCTTTCATGAATAAGAATAGATTACTACATACGAGCTGAAACAGTCTCTACCAGAAAGACCACAAAGGCATTCAAAGCAAACTATGACTAACTAACCCAATCTACGGACAAAAACTAGCATCATACCAGTTCCCCAGACGTTGACCAATTTTGTAGCATTTCTAAGACTATGGTCGCATTGCATTTATGAGAGACACAAATCTAATTTATGAGACTTTTGGGCCAAAAATCAAATTGTACTGGTACCTTTCTATTACTATTTTTAAACATCAAGATAAGTTGTCACTAACTCACGAAATACTCAAAGAGCAGAACCAGATAATGACATAAGCGAAAATTATAAGATAGTCCCTCCCTCATATATACACCATTAACCTGAAGGCCAGACCTGCGGAGGAAGGATCAGAGATTATTCTTCTTACTTTAACTCACCTTGATTATATTGATAACAAAAATATTAAACGAAGGAATAATCAAATATTTTATTTATTACTAATTGACTTTTCGGAGACTCAAAAGGATAAATAAATAATTAAGTTGCCATGCCCCAGCAGAACAATGAGGGAGCTTTTGACCATAGGCAAGGAGATCAATTTCTCATAACACATAAATGAGAATGAAAAATCCCAACAAAGCAAGAAAAAGATTGAGTTCCATTTCCTAAAAAAAAAATGCACCCCCCCCCACAAAAGGGTATAATGGGAATACGAAAATTACCACAGAAGTTGACATAGAACATGGCTTTTTCTTCCTTTTTATAAAGGTTAAGGATGGATTCTTTTTTCAACAGAAATACCTGATGTCAACTAAATGTCTAAAAGTATCCTTTTCCCTTACTATATGTGTTCTTTTTCAACAAAAGTGACCAATTTTCAACTGTATCTATCCCTTTTTAACCAAATGTAACCCTTTTCAAAGGGCTATTTACAACTAGCCAATTAAGATTTCAAAAATGAATTGGCATTACCTTAGTAAGCTAGCTGTGTAAGCTAAACAAGCCTGATTCTCCGGGCACGTTCTCAGCTTGCTGGACATTGGAGTCAGCGCTCTCCTCGACCGATCAATCTGAGCTAGATAATTGAAACTTCCTAAGGCTAATCATTGATTCTCCCAAGCTGCTCTAATTAGTAGGAAACTCACGATTCATTGACTTCAACCATTATATGATTAACATGATCGATTAAGCAGAAACTAAATCATATAAAGCCATTCGAAATTTCTCGAACCAAAGTGAGTTCCAAGAACTCATCAACGTCTTTTTCACAGATATGCTCGTCGAACATTTAAGTAGTACCTACTTTCAATTATATATGTACCCTGTTTAGTTTTATATGTGACCTTTTTTTAGGTAGTATATGGATGAGTGGCCTTTCAAACGAGTTCGATCTTAATACTGATTCAAAATTTACATATAAACAGCTAATCGATAACACTGATAATCAAATTAACAAGTTCAAAGTTTACATACTGATAATCTTAATACCTCAACTTTCAAAAGTTTTCCAATAACATTTAATCATTCAGCAGCTTAAAGTAAAGTAATTACCAATACATCAATTAAAAAACGAACTAAGATTCAGATTTACATATCAATTTAGGGTTTAGGTTTCTTCAAAGGTTCATATTCATGGTAGAATCAACTGAAATCTTCAGAACTAATTTCGAACTTGCAAAAAATTGAACACAATCTACACCAAAAGACCTAGCTGCAAGAGAGATATGTACCAGAAGAAGATCCAAACAGAAAAGGCAAACGAAAGTCAAAATTAAGCCAAAATCTTGAACGAAAACGAATTAGAGAACAAGAAATTAAAACCATACCGTAGCTCATGGAAATCGATGGAAACCTTGATGATTACAGGAAATTCTGGAAAGTGTGCGAATTGGAGACAAAGATGAACCACTTACCTTAGATTATGACTGCTAATCGAACCCTTGAAGATTTGCACAGAGAAAAAGGACGAGGGCGAGAACAGGAAGACTGGAATAGAGAGAGAGAGAAATTTTTGAAAGAAGAAATAGCGTAATTTCAAGATTGTAGTTTGATTTACCCGTTGATCTACTCCGTCCAATTATACCAGGGACGATCGACGGCTGGTATGCTTGTTTTCAGTTTTCAATATATATATATATATATATATATTTATAATTTTAATTTTTCAATTAAATTAGAACATGAATAAATTGCAGATAAATAACGGTCGAATTTTGACCGTATGTTTAAAATGAAGTCGTTTTACACGCGTATATATATGTATCTATATTAAGTTAATGTTTATTTGTCAAATAGTATATGAATATATTTTTTCAAAATTTTGCGATTTTAAACTCCGCGAACAGTTTTTAAAGGTCTCCAATGTTAATAAATGTATGTTAACAAATTTAATAGTGTATTATTAAAGTTTAGAAAAAGGTGATGATTTAATGGTATAAATTAATACAAAACTAACAAGATCTGACATTTCTTTATTTTTAATATTTGTGATAATTTATGATTAAAGTTTACAAAGTTTAGCTTTGAAAAAAAATCAAATGAGAAGTCCATTGGGGAAAGGAGGGAGGACTTTTATGCAACATGGCCAAGGGTTTGAGGAAATTTTTTATTGACAAAATTCTTAATTATTACTTCAGAATCTTTCATTAACATGTATTACCCACTTGATCAAGTGATGGTATTGAGTGGCGATAAAAATTGATCAAGTAATGGTATTGAGTGGTGATAAAAAATTAAGGAAATAATGATGTGTGGAGATGACAATATCATGGACAATGTCATAATTTTTTGTCCAAAGATTGCCTATAAATTGATGATGATCAACACAAGTCTACAATATATTCCTGCCTATCAATCGGGTTGTTAAAGTTGGAAAACGGGTCATACTTGTAATTCATACCAAATAAAAATAGATTTTTATATGAGATATTTTTCAATATTTGTTAATGTGTAATTTTCAAATAGCATCGTTTAATAATTTACTCATTGAAAATATATTATTAAAGTTGTAAATGACAAGATGGACGAAGGCAAGAAAAATATAATCGTAAAACAGAAAGACTACATAGATGAATGGATCCATATTGCCTCCATTTCCTTTTTTTATCTTCGCACTTTGTACTTTGATATTATTCACGTGCATAACTCTGGCCATCTTTTATTGTTTGGAAGTGATTAAAAACAGTAATCATATAAAACGTTGTAAAATTGGCCTTGATACTTTTAGATGTCAAATCTGTAAAATTTGATAATTGATAATTAAAGACTCAAAATTTGATAATTGATAATTAAAGACTCTAAAGGGTAAATATTTTTTTGATGTTAGGCCTAAAAGTAAAACTATGTAGATAAAAATAAACATAATATATACATGTTTTTAGAAATTAGTAGAAAATACTTACCAATATAATGGCTTTTATACTCTCAGTTGTAAGAGAATCATTATTCTCCTCTTTAAATTCAAGCAAAACTTCTACAAAGTTTTTGCGTTCTTCCTTTCGTCAGATTCAACATTAAGGTTTGTCTTATTGAGTAGACGATGTTGACATTCTGTTACCAAATTTTGAAAGAAGTCATCCAACTCCTTAGCTGCCTTTGCTACTCTATCATTTAAACCCTTCACTCGATCCAACCAACTAAGCCAGGGTATGAAGTATCCCAAACTATAAGTCCCCACTAACTCCATAGCTTCTTTCAAGAGTTCTTTGAAATTAGAACCTTCTTCATTATCACTATTATATTTCCTACCAAAGGCTGCTCTGCATGTTACATCGTGCGAGATAGACAGAGCAATCTCGCTCAAATTCACCACCGAAGGGCTTAATCTGTTTATGTTTTCCATCATTGACGCGGTCTCTTCTTCCCTTATGGTCCTGAAAGATAGATCTTTTTTGTTACTTAAGAGTTGGCTAACGCATATAGCTCTCTTTTGCTTCCAGCCTTCTGCATACCGAGCAAAGGCCACATGCTTACCAGCGTAAAAAATTCTGCTAGCAACCCGAGATGGTGGCCTGTTGGAGAACATAATGTCATGATTCTTATTGATTTCTCGGACTGCATCGGCAGATGAGACAACAAGGGCGGGCTTGCTGCCCATGTGAACCAACATAAGTTCGCCATATCGCTTAGACAACGATAGGAAGGAACGATGAAGTGATAAACTTAATTGATGAAGGTTCCCAATGATTGGCAGCCTTGGTGGTGAGGGAGGTAGGTTTTTTCGAGTGGCTAGAAATGAAGGGAGTCGATTGCAGATAAAGAATACAAAAGTAGAGAAGGGACGAAAAAAGGGTGGAAACAGAGTTTCTCCAAGAAATTTAAAAGATTAGACATGGTTTTTTTTGTTTGTTTTGTGTATTAGGAGTTAATCTAAAACACCCTTATATAATAGAATGGAATTAGAACAAGTCTATAAACTAAAGGAAAATTATATAGATAATCAAGAGTATGGTTGTTCCGCCCAAAAATTAATCCAATTATAGTAAGTGTTAGAACGTTATGTCGTTATGATTTTGATGTTGAGAAGCACACCTTATGAAAAGGAAAAATTGACTAGAATAATCTAAACTATAGCCGTTCCGCCAAGAATAATCCCATCTATGAGTTATTCTTGTATAATCCCAACTACTGAGGAGGTCCGCCAAAAACACCCCCAAGTGACTTGCAACCTGTTAACAAGGTAAATTTATTTATTTTTCTTTTATTTTTCCTTTTATTTTTTAACTCCCACCCACCACCAAAACCAACACCAACACCCCCTCCCCTCCCTCTTTCTCCCCCATTCCCGAACCCCCTCCCCAGATTCCGTCGGCCACCTGAAACCACTGCCCCTGCCCCCCTCCCCGTCATTTTCCTCCCCGACCACCACAAATCATCCCCATAAACCTAACCTCCCCAAAATCGTCACCCTAAGCCCTAAAAACCACCAAAATCGTGATCATAACCACCCCAAGATGAAGGTTTATGACGGTTTTTTAACAAGATGGTGCTAGGTTGGGTTTTCAAAGTGAGGAAAGAGGGCGGTTGCGGTGGTGGGTTTCGGCAGCGAGAGAGAAAGAGCGAGGGAGGTGACAGAGAGAACGAGAGAAAGAGAGAAGGCCAAGAGGATCAGAACGAAGGTTGTGGTGAAAGGAGAGACTGGCATTTAGGTGGTTGTTGTTGGGTGAGGTTGTGGTGGTGTGTGGCGTGGCTGGACAACAGAGAATAGGGTGAGAAAGGGAGGACAGAGTGGTGCCGTTTGCGGTGGTTGTTGGATGAATTGTAAAGGGAGAAAGGAGGAGGGTGCTGAAGAGGTATTGTGGTGGATGGGGCTGAGGGTGGTGGCAAGGGGAAGGGTGGTAACTGGTAGGCGTTCTAGGAGTGGTGCAGGTTGAAGGTTGAAGGTGGGCAAGGAAATGCGTAAAGGGAGGGAATTTTTTTAAAAAAACTAAAATTAATTATAAAAGCCAAATAAAACATGACACGTGGCATGTTTACCTGTTAAACAGGTTCCTTGCAGGTCACGGGGTGTTTAAGACGGACCTCCCCAATAGTTGGGATTATTTTTGGCAGAACGGTTATAGTTTGGATTATTCAAGTCAATTTTCCCTTATGAAAATAACATGTTTGAGTGTGTGGTAAAAACGATTCAAAAGGTTGGCTTGGATGATCATATAGAAGCTCTTGAAGATCATGAAGTATCGAAGTCATATAAATTAAAAGCTTTGCTAGTATACATGTTTGTAATAAGTAAGAAAAATTGGTATGTTGAAACTCAGTGCTAAGTGTATCCTATGAAATTAGTATAGTTACACAGTCGTCTAGAGTTAGAAATATAATTAATTATATAATAGGAAAATTTGCCAGAAACAACATTTTAATTTTTTATCAGACTTTAAAGCTTTTTTCCGATATTAAATTTTAATCGCGAGTGTTGGTAAGGCATTGAACACCTTTAGATGTAAGAAGTGCCCATAAAAACTGCCTTGATCAACGGTCGGAAAATGGCCTTGAGGTATGATCTCGCAAAAAAAATAATTAAGGTTGTTAAATGATAAAAAAAATCAAAAGGTTGATTCTCGCGAATTTTCCTATGCAGTACGGTCATGTTATATAAAATTATTTCCAAAATAAAAGGGGAACTTTTTATAAAAGAGAATTTCGAAAATAAAGTTTTTTTCTTCAAATAATTAAGATCAGATCATCAAATTATAAGATGAAAATCAGATTTTCTAGTTTTTCTAAAAAGCTATTTTTTATGATATATATTTTTTGACTAAAATACTTTTGGAAAAAAATTTAGATTTAAAAGATAACTTTTGATTTCATGAAAAATCTGATTGTAAGTAGTGAAGGATTTCCTTGTTGTTCTTATTTGGAATTATAAACTTTGAATAAAAGGTTTTTTCTTTGGATTTCATGATAAGATTTTTTTTGCCAAAAATTGCCAATTGAACTACCGCTTTTTTTTAATTATAGCTATGTTTTTTTCTTGCGAACTAGAAAGACTAATCTCTTAGTAATTTGATGTCAATTTCTCTAATTACACTACTATTCTATATTTTGGCCAGTCAAAAATCATGTTTAAGATTTTTCAAATCTTTTTATATTTAATTTTACAATATTTTAAATACTACCTCCGTTTTTTATTAGATTAATCACTTTCCTAAAACGGATGATCTCATTTAGTTGCATCACTTTTTTCTTTCCTAAAGTAGTAAGTTTTAGTGCATTAAATGACTTATATACCCTTACTTATTTTTATTAACAATACTTAATAAAATTAATAAAGTATCATTAACTACTAATCTAAAACTTATTAAACTTAATTATTTCACCTTAATTACCCCAACCCACCCCCAACCCCACACCACCACCCAACCCAGAAACTTCATCTCCTCCATTCCCCTTCCCTTCATCTTCATCTCCCCACCGAACCCAGAAACTTCATCTCCTCCATTCCCTTCCCTTCATCTTCATCTCCACCACCGAACCCAGACACTTCATCTCCCTCCATTCCCCTTCCCTTCATCTTCCTCTCCACCACACACCCCATTATCTCCAACTTCTCCACAACCTATTAGCACCACCTATCGCCCCGCCGCCACTGCCCACCTCCATCATCACCACTCGCGCGATTCACCTCCAAGGTTCAGAAAACCAAAAGAATGGGGTGGGTTCGTTGGGCGAGATTCACTGCCATTCACCGCCGTCGAGAGATCTGCTCGAATTCACCAAAAGAATTCGCTGATTCAAACTCGAAACATTAAATCAATGGCTCTGCTGGGTTCGAATGGGTGGTTGTGGGTTCGTTGGGTTTGAATGGGTGGTTGTGGTGGGTTTGTAGGGTTTGGTTGTGGTGGGTCTGCTGGGTTTGATTGTTGTGGTGGAGGGTTCGAATGGGTGGTTGTGGGTTCGTTGGGTTTGAAGGGATGGTTGTGGTGCGTTTGTAGGGTTTGGTTGTGGTGGGTCTGATGGGTTTGATTGTGGTGGTGGTGGGTTCCAATGGGTGGTTGTGGGTTCGTTGGGTTTGAAGGGGTGGTTGTGGTGGTTTTGTTGGGTTTGCTGGGTTTGGTTGTGGTGGATCTGCTGGGTTTGATTGTGGTGGTGTTGGGTTCGAATAGGTGGTTGCGGTGGGTTCGTTGGGTATAGAGCGGTGGTTTTAGGGTTATTGGTGGTGGTTTTATGGTGGTTGTGGTAGTTGTTTGGTGGTGACGGTGGGGTTAGCTGGGTGGATTTGGGTGGGATTGGAAGAGGTGGCGCGGAGGTGGAGGTTGTAGGGTTGACAGGTTGGTGGTGGTAGTGAAGGTGGGTAGTGGTGGTTGTTCAGATTTAATTACATAACAATATGGTCCCCACTCCCCCTTAATTATACACTTACTATCTCCTAATACTACCTCCAAAATTTTGACTTGGGAACCGTGAAAAAAAAAGTGATGCATCTAAAAAAAAACGGAGGTAGTATATGTTTTTGATGTAAGACATGGTAATGGACATGTATTTCGAGACGACATACAATCGTGTTTTTCAGACTGAAGACGACATTTTTTGAAACCGTCGTACGTCCTTTACCGGAACGAATTTTTACAATCCCTACGAACCGAATACCAATAGTCTGGGCTTTTGGGCACGTATTTCAAGATGACTTTTTTTGAATAAAGACAACGCTATTTGAAAAACAGACACCGTCATACCACCTTTAAAAAATGGAGCACCAACAAGCGGTTTCCATTTTTTTGAAAAAAAAAAGGTCGTCTTCAGTCCGAAAAACTTGTCTCGAAATATATGCTCGAAAACCCTGCTTGTTGGAACTCGTTTCGTAGAGATTCTCGAGATTCGTGGCCATAAAGAGTTACGGCAGTGTCCGTATCTCGAAAAAAAATTGTCTTTAGTTCGAAAAACACATCTCGGAATACGTGCCCGTAAATCCGACTTTTTGGTACTCGTATCATAGGGATTTTCGAAATTCATGCCCTTACTAAAGGGCATACGACGGTGTCTGTTTTTAGAAAAAAAATTAGTCCGAAAAACCCGTCTCGAAATACGTGCCCGAAAACCCGGCTTTTTGATACTCATTTCGTAGGGATTCTCAATATTCGTGCCCATTAAGGGCGTACGTCGCTGTCCGTTTTTTGAAAAAATGTTGTCTTCAGTCCGGAAAACGGAATTAAATATCTTCTTAAAATGCGTGCCCATTACCATGTCATATATCAAATACATATATTTTCAAAATATTGTAAAATTATATAAAAAGATTTTGAAAATTATAAACATAATTTGACCTGTCAAACTATAGATTAGTAGTGTAATTAGGGAAAATGGCAATGAGTTAGTAAGAGATTAGTGAGATTAGTCTTTCTAGGCAGTAATTCAGAATAAAAAAATACATGGCTATAATTAGTATAAGAGTATTTTAATAGGCATTTTTTGGCGAATAATCTTATGATAATCATTTTATTTAGAGATATTTTAATATTAAGAGAAATGATTATATCTTCAATGGAAAACCTATCTTTTGTAAATCTGTCTTTACAAGGATCCTAATTGTCTTTTGATAGATACACGTTTTTTCTATATTAAAAGAAAAAAGTTTTTGTGAAAAACAAAATCCCCATAGGTTAAATATCGTCTCAAAATACGTGCCCATTACCATGTCATATATTAAAAACATATAATTTTAAATTATTTTAAAATATAAATAAAAAAGATTTTGAAAATCTTAAACATGATGTGACCGGTCATACTATAGATTAGTAGTATAATTAGTGAAAATGGTAACAAGTTAGTAAGAGATTAGTGTTTTTAGGAATATTTTCGTAAGAAAAAAGTACATGGCTATAATTAACAAAAAGGGTATTTTAATAGGTAGTTTTTGGCAAATAATTCTTATAATAATCATTTCTTTAGAGATATTATAATATCCAAAGCAATGATTATATCTTTAATAGAAAACCTATCTTTTGGAAATCTGTCTTTAGAAGGATCCTAACCATCTTTCATAGATACACGTTTTTTCTAAATTAAAAGATTTTTTTTTTTCTGAAAAACAAAATCCCCATAAGACAGAGAGTAGCATTGAGTTGTGACATTGCTAAAACATTTTGCTTAAGGTTTTAGTAATCCTCCATTTTCTTAATTAAGAAGCACTTCTTAGAGGATGAAATGTATTGGTAATTTCTTATTATGTAGAGTATTGGAATAGGTTCGTGAGTGTATCCAATTTGATAGGAGATACTAAGAGCTAGGTGTTTGGGAGCGCTACTAGGATTAGTAGCGGGAAAATCATTGTATCTAGGGTGATGTATTAGGAGATTTATTAGTAAAAGAAAAGGTTTGGTGGACTTATAATATCTCAAAGTTGAGATTGAACCACGATAAAATCCCTGTCCCTCATTCTCTTATGTAATGTTAATTACTTTCCCCATGCAATTAGTTGAACAAAAACAAGAAAAAACTTATTTGTGAGTCTGTAACACAGAGAAGGGTATCGTGCCTTAAATTTGTTTTTGTCAAAATCGGCAAAAACTTCACTCAATTCAACTCTCGTTCTTAAATGTCACCTTGTACTCTAAGAGCTAGCTATTTTTAAGGCTAACCCATATAGAATAGTAAGTATGAATTTAATTGCAGCGTAAATATTTCTCGTGACAGTTGTTCAAAGTGCTCGATTTTGAACAGTGATGACAATGCATTTTGGAAAACTAGAATGATGATCTATATCCAATATCCTATGAATGCTAGAAGATCATAAGGAAAGGTAAAATTCTTACTGTAACCAATTACAGACAAAGACGACACTATGATTGATAAGAACTAGGACGACTATGACTCAGTTGATTTTGGTAAGGCGGTAAAAAACTTCAAGGCTATGAGCATCCTTCAATGTGGAATTGGACCTGAAGCGTAATCAAGGGTATTAGCATGCTCGACAGCTATAGATATATTGGACACTTAGGAATTAGTGCATGAAGGTATGAATTAGGTAATACAAACTCGCATTGCTTTATTACTTCAACAATATGAATTGCATGACACTCATAAAGATGAATCTATTAAAGAAATGCTCACTTGCTTTACTGCCATCACAAATGAATTGCGTTCTTTTGGCAAAATTTGTTCTTCTGAAGAAAGCAGTAAGAAGTTGAACAAGTCATTGGCTCCCAAAAATAGTTGTTATTCAAGAAGCCAAGGACTTGATCGACAAACGTTCCTCTACAAAATTAATTGGATCTTTAATGACCTGAACTTGTTCTAGATTATAAGTGTAACATCCCGTCAAAAATTGACTCAAATAAATAAATAAATAGATAAATAAAAGGCAAATCAAAGGTAGCGGAAATACCACCGAGACGGAAATGCTACTCTAAGGGTAAAACAACTATTGTAATAACGTCAAATTCATACTGTAGATAAAAACTCCGAAAAGTATCAAGGGATGAGGTCACATACCCTCATCTCTATTATCTCAAAACTAATCGTAACTCCAAAACACAATATCTAAAATGAATAACCACTATCCGTAACAATGGTAAAAGTAATATCTAAAAGACACGACTACTGTTTAGGAACTATAAAGTGGGAGAATCTAATGCCTATGTCATAATGCTCGTCCACTATGACAAGCACTACACTGAAGCTCACAAGGCCGGATCGCACAACCCCAGTCCAAACGGTAAGTACTCTAAACTCCAACATCTACAAAATGTTCAACAAATATCCACAATCAGTGGGGAGTAACAATAGCTCTCCCAGCCCAATATAGGATTACAAATAGCAACTTAAAATAGAGTTAAAATAATTGTCAGCCCACTCTATCACCTGCAAACAACATACATATATAAAAATTGTTCAAATAACAGAAACAACATGTCATGAACCACGGACTTGACTACATTACTCATATTCAAACTAAACAAACATCAACAAAAGGTAAAAATGTATAATTTACTTCAAAAACCACATAATATGTATTGAGTGAGAGAACGGTAGTGAATCCGCAGCCCACTCCCTTATAATATGTCAGATCCCAACCTCCAGAACGGCCTACAGGCATACGTTCCCTACCGTCTGTGTCTAAGAATGGTCAATCTCCCGACACTACTACAAAAACGGCCAAAGGAACCAAAGAAAGGAGATGTGTTTGGTAACAAAACCGGTTTCTTAGCTTATGAAACCATTTGTAACCCAAAACTGATCTTTTAGAGCGAGGGCGGGAAATCAAAATTTTCGTGCTAAACTTAAGAAACGTGTAGATATCTTAAATTAATTTTATTTTTAATTTTTTAGTAAACCCACTAACCCCATTCCCTAATACCGCGTCTATCAGTTTAATTTTTCACCTCCACGTAAAATCCAATCGGCTCAACCCTAGCTGTCCTCTGCCTGCAATCAACTTGGCATGATAATTGATATCTGTAGCAATTGTTGAGGGAATCAGTTTCCTAATTGTTCAAGCCCAAAAAAATTAGGGGTTTAATTTGGGTTTTTGAGTGAGTGCAGTAACAATCAATTGGGTTTGGAATCCTTTTTTTTAGTTAGATTTGGCGACCCTTCACTTTAACGGCGGCCAATTCACCACCGAAGACCAAGTCACTACAGGTGGCCTCCGGCGACCCTTCACTCGAGCCGTTCAATAGGTATTGATCCCCTATTTAAGTTCTTTTCGAATTAGCAGTAGCTTCGAATTGCAGTAGGTTTGTTATATGTGGTTATTACTGCTATTGCCTCACAGGCGTAAGTAATGTTGCGAAATTTCTCAAAGCCATAACCCATTTCAACTAAATCTACCGCAAACTGTCTAGGAGAGGCATCTATATATAACATTAAAGCAAAATGATTTTCGCCACGTGTCATCACTAGATGAATCCAAAGCAAACCTTGATCACTCATTCATTCTTGCGTTTTACTTGCCACGTGTCAGCCTAATATGTTTTACCTTTTTTTAAATTGCATTAAATCAGTCCTATAAAATATGTGTAACATTGCTGTTAATTTGCATTTTACCTTTTTGAAATTCCGGCTAATTAGACTTTGATTTCCCTTAATTAAAGGAGTACAAATTTCCGAAAATAATGCCCTTCATCTATGCCTAAATTAGCATTTGACTTTAATATCTTTTTAAATATTAGCTAATTAAGTGTGGCTTATTTTCAGTAAGAATGAAAATTTAATTCTTTTACACTTTAAGTAAAAGCAATTCAAAAAAATAAAATTCATATCCTTAATCTATTCCTAAATTAGTGGAGTACCCAAAATCACGTATAAATTGGTTGCTTCAATTTAGGAATAGATTTGTTTTGTCATTATATTCCTAAATAAAAGTGCCATAAAAGCATCATATTCCTAAATAAAAGTGCCATAAAAGAATTAAATGATTTAACATTCCTATATTATTTCGGTTGATTGCTTTAAGAATTACCCACTTAAAAGATTTATAAGAGTTAAAAGATTTAAGTATCATATACTATTTTGGAAAGTCCAAAATAACATTCCTATATTATTCCTAAATAACATTGCTTTAAGAATTACAAGATTTAAACATCATATACCTAAATAAAAGTGCCAAAATTAAGAATGACTGCTTTAACATTCCTACATTATTTCGGAAGATTGCTATAAGAATTACCCACTTAAAAGATTTATAAGAATTAAAAGATTTAAGTATCATATACAACATTAAAGCAAAATGGTTTTCGCCACGTGTCGTCACTAGATTAATCCAAAGGAAACCTTGATCCCACAAGCATCCTAGCCTTTATAGAAGCCACGTGTCAGCAACAGATTTTTTTGCTTTTTTAAAAATGCATTATGCTAATTAAAATACATACGTGTCAAATTAATGTTGTTTTGCATTTTTTTAAATATATTTCCGTGTAATTAGCCTATGATTCCTTAATTAAAGGAATAAAATATTCCAAAAATAATGCCCTTATTTACATCAATTGAGCATAATTAAACTGGCTTAGGCCTTAATTAGGGGGAATAAAACCGGCTTAGGCAAATATCATGGGAAAAGAATCCCTTAAATTCCGGTTTGACATCTTTTAAATAGGTAATATTACTTGCCATTAAACTAGGTATAATATTGCCATAACAACTATTGCCATTTTTAAAACCAAATCTACGATTTGACATCTTTTAAATAGGGAATACTTTTTTGCCATTAAAATAGATATAATAATGCCATAACAACTATTGCCATTTATAAAACCAAATCTAGCTAAAATGAAGGAAACTATTTTTTAATTCCTTACGGTTGCTGATATTTTAAATATTGAAAACCGATTTAATTTTAAAAAAAAACATAACTACCGAAAATGAAAATCTAATTAAGCAATAATTTATGTGAATCTTCTAACTTGCCTGGTATTGTAATTAATTAATTGCCTAACTTAGGAAAAATTATATGGACCACCACTAATTATAAATAGGAGCACATTTTCATTCATTAGCCTTCACATTCAACCCTAATTCAAGATTCGCCCATCTTTCTCTCCTTTCTAATTCATGTGAAAGCTATTCTCTCCTTCGTTGCTTCTCAAATTGCCAAGCATTTTTTTAATACTTTGATATTAATTTCTCTCCTATCTTCCTTCTCAAATTGCCAAGAAAATTCTACAATTGGGGTATGTCAAGTTTGCAAGAATTATCCAAGCAATATAATTTTCGATTTCTTTCATAAACCTGAAATACCAAGCATTGTTCTTGATCCAGTTGATATGAAGGCTCGTGTGAGAGTCTTAATCATTATAATTATCTAATGATGGCAAGGTTATTAGTATTTTTAAGGATTGTATTTGACTTTTATTTGTTGTTGTACATCGCAAATTATGAATACCATCTTAGATTATTTATTAATATGAATTATCAATAACACATTTTGTTGTTCTTCCTATTCCAATTGAGTATATATTTTATAGATTGTTTATGTTCTAATGTTTAATTTAATTGAGTAAATTTTAGTCTTCTTCTTATATATTGATTATACTTTAGTCTTATTCTTCTCTTTCATAATAAAATAATTTTATTTCGAATTGTTTATAGCCTAATTTACAATATTCTAACCTTTCAATATATATTTTTAATTTACAATATTTAAATCAAAATCCGTAAATATCATACATATATTCGTTATAAATTCTAGACTAATTGATAAAAAGATTATACGTTAATTAATTATTATACGTATATTAGTTATTAAGTTTTTATATACTAACGTTTTTTAGCATTTAGAATTTATAATATAAAGATACTATAGACCATAAAAATCTGAAAGTATAAATTCAAATAGTAATATATCATACTTTTAAGAAATGGTAATTCAAAGTTTAATATGTCATATTTTTTAGGAATGGTAATTCTAATATCAAATTGCCTTGATTAGCTTATGATAGTTAAGTACTTACCAAAAATATAAACTATAAAAATCTATATATAACATTAAAGGAAATTGATTTTCGCCACGTGTCATCACTAGATGAATCCAAAGCAAACCTTGATCTCTCATTCATTCTTGCGTTTTACTTGCCACGTGTCAGCCTAATATATTTTACCTTTTTTTAAATTGCATTAAATCAGTCCTAAAAAATATGTGTAACATTGCTGTTAATTTGCATTTTACCTTTTTGAAATTCCGGCTAATTAGACTTTGATTTCCCTTAATTAAAGGAGTACAAATTTCCGAAAATAATGCCCTTCATCTATGCCTAAATTAGCGTTTGACTTTAATATCTTCTTAAATATTAGCTAATTAAGTGTGGCTTATTTTCAGTAAGAATGAAAATTTAATTCTTTTTACACTTTAGGTATAAGCAATTAAAAAAAATAAAATTCATATCCTTAATCTATTCTTAAATTAGTGGAGTACCCAAAATCACGTATAAATTGGTAGCTTCAATTTAGGAATAGATTTGTTTTGTCATTATATTCCTAAATAAAAGTGCCATAAAAGCATCATATTCCTAAATAAAAGTGCCATAAAAGCATCATATTCCTAAATAAAAGTGCCATAAAAGAATTAAATGATTTAACATTCCTATATTATTTCGGTTGATTGCTTTAAGAATTACCCACTTAAAAGATTTATAAGAATTAAAATATTAAAGTATCATATACTATTTTGGAAAGTCCAAAATAACATTCCTATATTATTCCTAAATAACATTGCTTTAAGAATAAAAAGATTTAAGCATCATATACCTAAATAAAAGTGCCGAAATTAAGAATGACTGCTTTAACCTTCCTATATTATTTCGGAAGATTGCTATAAGAATTACCCACTTAAAAGATTTATAAGAATTAAAAGATTTAAGTATCATATACAACATTAAAGCAAAATGGTTTTCGCCACGTGTCGTCACTAGATTAATCCAAAGGAAACCTTGATCCGTCATGCATCCTAGCCTTTATAGAAGCCACGTGTCATCAACAGATTTTTTTGCTTTTTTTAAAATGCATTATGCTAATTAAAATACATACGTGTCAAATTAGTGTTGTTCTGCATTTTTTTAAATATATTTCCCTGTAATTAGCCTATGATTCCTTAATTAAAGGAATAAAATATTCCAAAAATAATGCCCTTATTTACATCAATTGAGCATAATTAAACTGGCCTAGGCCTTAATTAGGGGGAATAAAACCGGCTTAGGCAAATATCATGGGGAAAGAATCCCTTAAATTCCGGTTTGACATCTTTTAAATAGGTAATATTACTTGCCATTAAACTAGGTATAATATTGTCATAACAACTATTGCCATTTTTAAAACCAAATCTACGATTTGACATCTTTTAAATAGGGAATACTTTTTTGCCATTAAAATAGATATAATAATGCCATAACAACTATTGCCATTTATAAAACCAAATCTAGCTAAAATGAAGGAAACTGTTTTTTAATTCCTTACGGTTGCTGATATTTTAAATATTGAAAACCGATTTAATTTTAAAAAAAAAACATAACTTCCGAAAATGAAAATCTAATTAAGCAATAATTTATGTAAATCTTCTAACTTGCCTGGTATTGTAATTAATTAATTGCCTAACTTAGGAAAAATTATATGGACCACCACTAATTATAAATAGGAGCACATTTTCATTCATTAGCCTTCACATTCAACCCTAATTCAAGATTCACCCATCTTTCTCTCCTTTCTAATTCATGTGAAAGCTATTCTCTCCTTCGTTGCTTCTCAAATTGCCAAGCATTTTTTTAATACTTTGATATTAATTTCTATCCTATCTTCCTTCTCAAATTGCCAAGAAATTTCTACAATTGGGGTATGTCAAGTTTGCAAGAATTATCCAAGCAATATAATTTTCGATTTCTTTCATAAACCTGAAATACCAAGCATTGTTCTTGATCCAGTTGATATGAAGGCTCGTGTGAGAGTCTTAATCATTACAATTATCTAATGATGGCAAGGTTATTAGTATTTTTAAGGATTGTATTTGACTTTTATTTGTTGTTGTACTTCGCAAATTATGAATATCATCTTAGATTATTTATTAATATGAATTATCAATAACACATTTTGTTGTTCTTCCTATTCCAATTGAGTATATATTTTATAGATTGTTTATGTTCTAATGTTTAATTTAATTTAAAGTATAAATTCAAATAGTAATATATCATACTTTTAAGAAATGGTAATTCAAAGTTTAATATGTCATTTTTATAGGAATGGTAATTCTAATATCAAATTGCCTTGATTAGCTTATGATACTATTATGTTACCTTGAGTAGCTTATGATAGTTAAGTACTTACCAAAAATATAAAACTATAAAAATTTGAAATAAAACTAAAGTATTAATTTATTACCATTTTTTTATAATTATTAAAGTTCAAATACTACTAAAAAATATTTAATACCAAAAATATGTTAAACTATAATTATCATAAATCTACTAAAATCCGAAAATTAATTATGAAATTTTGATATAGATTTGCCTTGGTAATCTTATAATATCAATCACATTGATTAGCTAAATGGTAAATATTCTATTATGTTACCTTGATTAGCTTTTGATACTTAGTACTTACCAAAAAAAATTTTAATTAAAATTAAATTATTTGATATGATTTATTAATGGTAATTATAATATTATGTTACCTTGATTATTTAATGATATTAATCACATTGATTATATAATCATAAACAATCAATTATTATATAAATTGTAATTATTAATCAGGTTATATTTATCATATTGGTTAGCTTATCTTAAACAATAAATCAATTAATCAATCAATTATTATAAAATTTACTCTTAATTATTGAATAAACTACCATTTTTGAAGATAATAATATGCTACATAAAGTTACATTCCTAAAAATAGTATATTTTGTTTCCTTATTTTTATTTATCCTCACCTTGAATATGAAACAAAATATTAATATAGTATATAATTTGAAGTATAATCAATCAACCATGATTTTATTTCGTATATTAATTAAGAAACTTACCATTTTTAACCCTATTATAATCCGAAATTTATATTGATTTATTGCCTTAAATTTAGTTATTCTCGGCCTTAATTATGGTACAAAATATTTAAAGATTATAGAATCTTAATTGTCATCAATCTACCCTAAATTGTTTCCAAATTTAATGATAATATTTGCCTATTTTTATAGAACAAAGTTTCTCTAAATATTTTGTTGATAAAGTTAAGATATTTAGTTCCCATATTTTTAGTTATCATGAGCCTTATTATGGAATAAAATCTCTAAATTATTTATAATTAATATATAATATTGATTATAGTACAGAGATATTAAAATAATAAATAATCTTAATTATCATCAATCAACCCTAATATATTTCAAAAAATAATATAGATTATTTTCCTTTTTTGGAAACCATTAAAATTTGAAATATATTAGGTTTTTTAGGAGAATTAAATTTACTCTTAAATAATGAAAATACTTTCCATTTGTAATCAATAATAATAATCTAAATATACTTATATTTCCAAAACTATAATATTTTTTGAATTATTTTCCATATTGTATGTTGAAATTTTTTTAAATTCAGTTATTCGGTTGTTCCTCAAATTATGCATACTTTTATAAGTTTAAGATACGGCTTGCATAATAATGGCCGTTTTTTTCTAAAAAATCTTTTAAATTTGTTTATTCCTTAAATTCTGTAGATTGTCTTATTTTAAAAATGTTTTGACCAATATGTGATTTTCTGTTTTTTATAGTAATTTTTGTAAATGATTCAATAACGCTTATGTTTGGCAAACATTTCCTAAGTTAAGTAGATATTTTTGTTTTAACTGATTTCATTTATTCTATTTGCCTAACTTTATAATTTTTCAGTTTTAGCGTGAAAATTAACAAATGACGTGAATAATAAGCTTAATTTAAAAATGTTTCCTATTGTTAAGACTTAAAAGGAGTAATAATTTTATTTGTTATCATTTCAAAATTATTGCATAATAATAAAATCATTGTGATTTTCTTCTTTTAAATTAGGTTATTCCTTGATTTCAGTAGATTTTCTTCTTTTAAAAGATTTTGATTACTAAATTCTACTTAATCTTAATTTTGATTACTACAGATTTTCTTCTTTTGAAATAGGAATTTTTTTTTTAAAATATAGATTATAAATACCTATATAATATTTACACTGATAACTTTTAAATTTCATGCTACATTCTACTAATTTGGATGATCACTCACCATAATTAACCAAAGATAATAAATATAAGAGTAACATTAATTTAAATTTTATTTTTAAAGTCCGAATTTTTATAGTCATTTTTTTTGGAAATTTTAAGATAATACACATTTATGTCAAATTTAGTTTCCTAAGTTGTCATCCTTGATTAATTTCTATTTATTTTAATCTTAAGAATATTAGTGTAAATAAAGCCCTTCAAATCTTCATTTCCATTTATAAATGAATTCCTAAAATGTATGGAAGCCCTTAAAATATTAGAAGTTTTTGGCAGATTTTTAATACGCTATTTAGTTGATTGTTTGGGATATTATACATTTTAGGGAGATTTTTTTAGCATATTAGTCGCTAAATGACATGATTTAAAGTGATATCAAATGGTTTTAGGCAATATTATTATACATGTAATTTAGCTGACTTTTAGGAGGTTATTTAATAGCATATCAGGCAAAATCTGCAAATTTTGCTAAACACCGAAAAATACATAGGAAACTATCTAACCTCCCCTAAAAATCTTTCGGTTAGGAATTTCACTCTTGAAGATTTCAGCAATGTGTAATCTTCCATAATAAATCTTCTTAATAAATGTTCCCGGTGAGATTGTATAATTTGCCTATACTATAATAGCATATCAAGCAGAATTTTATCTTTATTACTTGCAGATTTTTTAAAATGCTAAAAATGAGCATGATTTGCTAAAGATTATCATGACTTGAACAGAATAAAAAAGATAATGATTGACTTTAAATTGCTATAAAAAAACGTGTCAATTGATTCTTTACTAAAAATCATCATGTGATATGCTAAAAAATCACCAAAATTTCTTCATATAACATGATAAAAAAGATAGATTTCTAAGATTTTTTGTGTTTTCTATAAAAAAAAGTTCTTAAAGAAGAATGAGATTATTTTATTTGCTAAAATAGCATGATTTGCAAAATTTTAGAATTGATCGAAAATATGAGAAGATAAAGTCAATTGATTCTAAATCGTAAATGAAGGCTATTTTGCGCTTGCTTAAGTTTTCTTGACTGATTTGGCTCTAAATAATACTTCCTCCATTGCTTTTTGTTTGTCCTACTTTCTGTTTTTGTCCGTTTCTTTTTGTTTGTCCTACCTTTTCATCTTTCCCTATATAGAAATATTATATTACTCATTTACCCCTACTTTGTCATTTTTTGGTCCTACGTGTACCTTATAATCTTCTTTCACCTACTTTAATCACCACATTTACTATAAAATAAGTGTAATCCTTAATTGTTGTCCCCACCACATGCTTATGACATCATCTTCGTTGGCATTTGGAGTTACAGTAAATGGGACAAACAAAAAGAAACGGAGGGAGTACATCTTGACTGATCTTGATCTAAAAACATAGCATATAAATAATCTGACTTTGGGATATTTGAGGATTTTGGCAAAAAATTTAGCATATCAGTCATTATTATAGGCAAATAAGATAATTTGATTTTTTAAACAATATTTTTAAATTGGCGTATATGTTTCTAAAAAATATTATTTCAAAATAATGTAACAAAAATTCCCATTGCTGTCAAAATATATTTGAAATGTAGAATATACAATTTAATTGGTAATTGAAATAGGATATATAGATTTTGTATTAGTTTATTTTAGGACATTTAGCTATTTTTTAGGAGACTAACTGATATGATTTTTTAAAGTTATCAAATGACTCTATGCAAATCATATGATATTTACTTATTTAGGAATTTTTTTAAAATAACCTCACTTTCTATATATTTTTAAACACGGTTTTAGATCTCACGCTTTAGGATATTATAGAGTATCAGTTGTATTATAGGAAAATAAGATACTCTCACTTTTTCTATTAGGATATAAAGATTTTATATCATTTTCTTACAGAATATTTAGCTGATTTTTAGGAAGCTATCTAACTTTATTTTTCAGGACATCAAACATTTTTAGGCAATTTGTATTATAAGTAACATAAAATTCAGCTAAATGACATAATTTTCAGGATGTCAAACAATTTTAGGCAATATTGTTATATAGATAATTTAACTTATTTTTAGGAGGTTATATTATATCATATTAGACAGAATCTGCAATTTTTTTTAAATATCAAAAATTATTAGCGAAAAATATCTAACCTTCCATAATTAATCTTCCCTAAACATCTCTAATACTTTTTTTTCCTAAATAATTACTAACCTTTTGAGATCATTTATAAATATTTGATAATAACATTTTATTAGGTTTTAAAAAAAGATAAGCTAATAAATAATCATCAATATGCATATCAATTATAAGGTTCTCCTGAAAACTTTGAATCCGAATATATATAATAAAGATAAGAATATCATTAACATTATTTGAATTTTTTTAATTCGAATTTTTCAGTCAAACTGTCTTTTCGATTTTTTTTGGCTTTTAAGTTATATCTTGGAAATCTTGCATATTATCACTGTATAGTCATCATCATGGCTAGACCAATACATATATACATATATATATATATATATATATATATATACATACATACATATATATATATTTTTCTCCGTACTATTTTGAACATACATACACTTCTCATCCCACTATGACCTTCTCCAATGTCCAAGTCATTGATTTAACTACCGAATCCAATTCGTGTGTCATTCAAGTACCAATCATCATAATGAAATCTTGCAATTTCCCAATATGGATATGAATTCGTGCCATATGCTTGCAATAAAACAATCTGGTGTATACTATATAGGTATAAAGCCATCAACATTTGGTAGTAATACTATATTTTACTACGTCAACAAATCTCAAGATGTCACGTGTAATATTTTTGATTTTTCTTCTAAGATGTCATTAGAGTATTCACTGGATATAGTGGTGTAGAACCAATCACATCATCTAAGATACTCAAACGATAAGGAAAATACAAATATCCCAATTCTGTAAGATCTTTACTTCTTTTATTTTTAGCTTGGTCTTATAAATTGTTGAATTTATACATTGATATATAATTATTTTTTGCAACCAAACAATCAAACGATAAGGAAAATACAAATATCCCAATTCTGGTTGTCATGCAATCTGGAAAAAGAATATTATACCAATGTACTAAAGTATGTGTATCTGATGTGTACCTTTTTGTAAGAGAAAATCGTGTATCTAATTTTTGTTATGCTACAAAACTGTTTGTAAGCTCTAATATCTCTTAAATCGATGAACTTAACGCAAGTACATTTGTCTAAATATTTGGTTGTGCATTATTCACGATGTAGAGTCTCATTTTTTTCATTTCACAACAACATTTTACATCCAATTTAATATTATTTTTCATTTCAAGTGAATTTATTATAAAGAAAGAAAGAGGGAAGAGTTGTAGAAAAGTGTGAGGGAAGGATATGATCTTTCGAATGACAAACATAGAGGAATGAGAGTTAAGAGAGACAAAGAGAGGGAGGGAGAATCGATGAAATGAGGATTTCTGAAAAGGTCTAGAAGCAATAGGAACGGAATTTGGTGAAGGTGAGAATGAGAAAAGGAGACATTAGACTTAAGACTAATGAAAATAATACTTATGAATATATAAATTGTATGTTAAATTTCGAATTTGTGCGTATTATGGTATAATCTTATCCTAATTTTTACTCTGTTAATTTTCATTTGTTATGTTGATGTTTCATCACTATTGATATACAATTTATTCGAACTTATTCCTACTTTTCTATAAAAGCAAAGTATATGTATCTTTTTTTATATGTTAAATGTGTTTGATACTATTCATATACATTTTGTAGCAACTTTTGTTTTATCATTGTATAAAAGACAATGTTAAAGTATTATAGAAATTTTTTTTACATACAGAAAATTTAGGTATTTGATAAATTACTTTATGTTAAAGTACTATCAGACTATTATTATGTTTATTTAGTTTTTTTTGTATACATATTGTTGGTATAATATATTTAGATAAAATTAACAATTGTTTAAAAAAATATTATATTCTTAGTTAAAAAAAGTATAACCTTATATTTATATTTTAGTGTTTGGTATATATATTGTTGGTATATATATTTGTTTGATTGATATCTATCTAATTATGTGTGCATGTTATGTATATCCTCCGAAATTTTAATGTCCTTTTCACATTGTAGATTAATAAAATCCAAAATAGTACGAATATAACTTAAATAATATTGATATATGATAATAATGCATCCGTAAAATTGTTCACATAAAATAATTTTATTATGTAGTTTAATTTTAAAAAATTATATAAACCAACAAAAAATTCCGTGCATTCTTACACGGGCCTAAAAACTAGTTTCCTGATAAAGCAAATCATCAAAAGTCTGACATCAGGTAACCTTGTATAGTTTTCAGTCTGTCGAAAAATTAGGAAGTCTTTAGAATGAATTATTTTACCAATCTGCAAATATTTGTGATTAGGCACCAAATATGAAATATCATAACATTATATAACTAAAATTTCTTTGATCAAAAGTAGTAAAAATTAGACATCTTATATAAAGAAGAACATAAATCAAAGCAAAAGATTACTTCTTTTAGAGGGGGAAACTGCTATTAATGTTTATTAGGCAGTCACGAAATTCTGGAAATCAACCAAAATTTAATTGTCAAGAACTTTGGAATAGGCCACACATATGAGAAATCTAAACTTCAAGAGAAAACGATTTGTAAGAAACATTCCTAAACATAATAAGTGGCTAGCTTCTCATTTCTTCTCATAATGATTGCAAAGTGGTACTGTGCGCAAATTCGGATTAATTGTTTATTGGATGTTTTACACTTTCCTTTTATTATTAGGTTAGGGAGTTAGAGTTGTATTGTTTCAATTTGCTTGCAAACTTGATATATTAGAATACTTGTAATCTACATATGATTGGTATATTCTCGAAGATTTGCTACCCAAAATTTGATTGAGGTTATTTTTTAGTGTAGCAATGTGTTTGAGTTACCTGCCATTAGTATTTCATTTTGCTTGCTAATTGTTTGGTTTAATGCTATGGGTGGCAGACTTTGTGGTTGTGAATTGTGATTGAATCTAATACACTTTTGTATTTGAGAGTTGAGACTATGGACCCTATATTCTTAATGTGTCATGTAAAATGCTCCTAATATATATATATACAAGTCAATTCTTAAAGTGAATAAATTATTATAATTTTTTGTTCATATTAGGTATCTTTTTCTTTTGGTGTTGCTAGCAGCGTTGGTCGCGTTGTTCGTAGTTCAATTAGGTGAGTAATAGTCTGTATCATATTGAAGTGTTAGCGATGCAGAGAAGTTGACATGGCATTTTAATGGTCGAAGTCGAAATAAGGATGGAAAACTTAGGCACCGTGCTGACTCTCCTCAATGGAGGTTCATTGATGGAAAGTATTCCTGATGAGGTAACTTTTTTAACTCGTTTGTTATCTTCATAATGCATTTGAGAACAAGTATAGTTTCCTTGAGTGTTATTTTCCCCCGAGTTTTCGCATGTTAGTTTGGAGTGATCTTTCTTTGGCTATCAATAGCTTTGAGGGAAAAATTTCTTTAATTCTAGGAGAGTGTACAAATTTATTGTATTTAACTCTTTTCGGAAACAGCCTCATCGGACCTTTACCTTCTCGTCTATTCATGCTTCAATGTTACTCGATCTACAATTGGATTAAAATCAGTTACATTATCTATCCAAGTTGAAATTGATCAGCTAAGGAATTTAGTAGTGTTGGACATTTCAAGAAATGCCTTCTATGTGGTGGTTCCTTCTGTTCTTGGTAGTTGCACTAGGCTTCTCGAGCTACATAGGGGAGGAAACTTCATTACTAATTCTATCCCATAAACTTTCAAGTCTTTAACCAGTATCAAGCATTTGGATATATCACACAACATGTTTAGAGGCCAAATTCAAGATTTCTTGTCTAACTTTTTGTTTAACGAGACTTGATTTATCTTATAATGATTTCTGTTTAAAGGAGTGTTATGGCAACTTTGGGGAATAACAAGCTTTGTGGCGGGATTCCTGAACTTCATTTGCTATCATGCTCAATTAAAACTACGACAAGAAAATGATCTAAAAGGAAGGGTAGACTGTCAGTTACTGTGATTTTGAATATTCCACTTGCTGCTTTGGTTGTTGGTGTGTCGACGATGTCAGTAATATATTTGTTCTAGGAAGAAACAAAAAAAAACTTAATCTTTGTTGAATTTGAAGGAGCCGTTTTCAAAATTATCTTACAATATGATTCTCAAAGAGACTGACATATTTGCAGAAGCAAATTTAGTAGGTTTGGGTGGTTTTGGAACTGTTTATGAAGGAATTCTTGATCTTGAAAGTAGTGTGGTTGTGGCAGTTCAGGTTATCCATCTTGAACAGTTCCATAAACACCCTTTCCTACAACAATCTGTTTGTAGTAGTCATTGTTGAATTGTGTTGCAATTGAATCTAACAACTGTTCTACATCGCCATTATGTTTGAACTAGGACATTTTTTCTTAAGCATGCTGGAGAATTCGGCGTTCATGCTAGGATCAGTTTCATGCATTGTGCCGAAATTATGAATGCGTGCTACAAAGGATGAACAATGTGAGAAACCTATAGTGTGGCACCAGATAGTGCGATTAGATCCTTAATACTTAATCCTCTACTAACCAAGGCCTGAATTAGTTGAGACGCGTGTTTAAGAATGGTGGTGGAAGGTTTGTAGTATCGCTAGCTTTAGACACTCTTCTGTTTCTTCTTCCTTTAAGTACTAGTTGGAGTACGTGGGATGTTAGGCTTGTCAATCACCCAAATCCTAGTACCAATTTTTTTAATACCAGCTGGAGCTGGATCAACCATCTTTTCAAAATAATATTTACTTGGAAGCTAGTTTTTTTTATATGTGCTTGGTACAGATAGCTTAACCATATCTTTAATTTTTCTTTATTAAATTTTTGACTTTGTTTTGTAGTACTTTGCCGGAGCTCAAGGAAATTTAGTCGCAAAAGATAAGGGATATGTGGATTACATATCTTTTCAAGCAAACACAAGATGACGGGGAAATAGAAGATTTGTGAAGGTGTTCATAAGAAAGTAATTGGAATAGTTTTTTTTTACTTTCCAGCAATTTTTTTTAGTAGTACTATGTATTAGTACGTTGTTATTTAGGAATACTTTTGATAGCGATACTTTTGATAGACAATATGCTTAATGAATCCAAACTTAATTACATGCTTGAAGCTTTATTATTGTATATAATAATGTTTATATTGGCAATCTTTTGATTTCACGCAATAGCTGTATTCGTAATAGCAGCGGGTATTATAATGATCTCACGCAACAGCTGTATCGTATAGCAGCAGCAGGTTTACTGTACATTAATATTGTTCAGCAATACCAGTTAAAAAAATTATAGTTCTGAGACCGGTGACTGGTTTCTTTGTTTAAGGCAGAGAAACCGGTAGCAACCTGAAACCGGTTTCTTAGGTGAGTGAAATTTGGAAATTACAACTGATGTAAGAGATGTGTTTTGGGTAAAAACCGGTTTCCTTGGGTAAACTAAGAAACCGGTTTACACAACAGGTTCCTTAATCTATGACACCTATGAGATGTAGACCTGTTATAGTCCGGTTTCCTTGGCTATTTTCGACCGGTTTCATAGGCCTTTTTTGTAGTAGTGCGATGCGGGGTAATATCCTGCTCAGTATCTCCCGACCCCTCGGAAGACAACATAATCCTAAGATTCTCCAATGCAGGGTAACACCCTGCTCAGTGTCCGCTGACCCCTCGTAGTACATGTTCGTTACCTTTGGGACACCGTCCCTTAGGCTACTCAACTCGAATAGGACTAACACATCAATAACTTCAACAAAATAATACTCTTTTAAACTTCAAACATCAAACTCCAAAATACTTCAAAACATACACTTTAAAATATAATATTTTCTAGTCCTCAAACCAACAAAAGCATACGCTTAAAAAAATACTTCAAATTACAACAGTAATATAAATTAATAATAATATATCGTTAAATATCAAACACAAAAATTCACAAGCCTTCAAACCACACAATATATGCTTCAAAGATACTTCAAAATGCAACTATAAAACATACAACTGTACTGATCAAGGGCGTTATCTGAGTTTGGTACGAAGGTAATTACAGCTAAGTTATAATACCTTCTGTACATAACTCTTGGCGAAGTAGTGCTAAGGGCAGTATTATTCTCCCCCGAGCATTACGACGTCGACAACTCAAGTATTCATCCCAATAACTTAATAATTAAAATACAACATGCAACAAATCTTCAAAAAGAGTTCCATTTATCAAGATTTCACCTCACAACAAGTCTTAACATGCTTTACTAAAACAAAGTAAGGCTTTGTAATGGTTTTAAACATATGCAGCAACTTCAAATAGACATAACTTCCAGACTACAAAATATTTTTAAGAAATTCCAATTGCATACAAGTGGTCATAAGCTTAATTCCGATGTAAAACGAGTGAGATATGACACTTTGAACATACACTATTCAAACTGGTCGCGGGTCGCGAAATAGCTCGCGGGCAACGAAATACCTTCTGTTTCATTTTCTTGTGCAAGCAGCACACATGTTATTTAACCCAAATTCTACCATCATGTATTCATACATAAAACCAATGGAAACTAGCTCACAACATGATTCTTATAACATAAAGTAATTGACCTTAACATGATTATCATACAATACATAAATCATAGCCCAAAGTATGAACATTGAATTTAAATTTGATAACTCTACATGAATTTTAACATGATAACAATTGCATAAACTTAAATAATAAGGAATTTTAAGATTAAGAACCCTCTACAAAATACAACCAAAACTCCCCTTAACATGAACAATAACCATTCAAATCATAACCAAACACAACTCTAATAAATTTCATGCCACAAAAATTATAAATTCTAGTACTACCATCCTATCAATGTACATAAAAAAACCAAGCATGAGTTTAGACATGAAAACATATGTAAAAGCATCCTTAACATGATTCTAACATGTAATAAAATAAAACGAATAACTCTATCAAAACTAATATAACTAAGCCTAAAAACATGATTTCTTCCCTAATAACAAAAATTCTAACACTACCAAAATTACTACTCTAATCCTAACATGCTAAAAGAGATGCTAGTTACTCTGAATTTAGGTACGAAAGAATTTTATAACGGCATCGAAAGAAGATAATAACATTGCTCACGAAAACCTCCAAGAACCGGATGTGTCGTCTGTTTGAAATGCAAACTGCAGCTACGTCTTTCACTTTCTTCAAAAACAAATTATACCACGAGCAAGATCCTTCCGAGTAGATGAATTTTTACTACTCACACGTTCAAATCCGATAAGAAACGAAGGAGATATGAAGCAAACAAAATAGGTGTGCTGAAATGGCCAAAAATGGCGTGGAAGAAGAGTAGGGGAAAGAAAGAGCAGAATTTCTAGCTTGTTTTACTAGAACAATAAGGAGGTTTATTGGAGAGTTGAAGGTGACTTAATGTTGTATTGATGGGGGAGAATGAAGGGTTTGACCCTTAGTCTTTTAACGTTACAAAGTCATAGAAAACACTAGAAGCTCCTAGAAGTTCATAAAATAAAATAAAAGTTCGTCCCCGTATGCCAAAGTGGCGGACTTAAGATTTGTTACGTCGCCGGTCCAAAATAAACTTAACGCTAAAAAAATAAAAGCATACGCTACTTAAATTTATATAAAATTACTAACCACATGTTATAAAAAAAATACGAACATTATAAACATATACATTTTCCAAATTGATCACATTAATATACCACAATATACACTTTCATAATTTTGAAATATACTTAAGCTAATGAAATTAGATTTTCAAGTATAAATTTATTTATGAAAAAAAGTATATTTTTAATTTTTAACAAATAATTTAACTAGATTAACACGCGAAATTTTATTGAAATTTCAGGGTGTTATAATAAGAATCTTGTACCAAAAAGCAAAAGTTTAGCTTTGAAAATAGAAATTAGGATGATAAATTAATTTCAATTCAGTTCAGTTCTACTTTAACTTATTTTTAATACTCTTATTATCATTTATTATTAATATTAATATCGTTATAATTATTATCATTATTAGGTATTATTATTATCGACATAATTATTATAATTATAAATTATTATTATTATTACTATTATTATATTAATTATTATTATATTAATTATT
The DNA here is from genome assembly GCA_947645195.1 of Patellifolia procumbens. Lineage (NCBI taxonomy): Eukaryota > Viridiplantae > Streptophyta > Magnoliopsida > Caryophyllales > Amaranthaceae > Patellifolia > Patellifolia procumbens. Next base: position 70,984 of record CANSGD010000164.1, on the reverse strand, counting down.
ATTATTATTAAATATTATTATTGTCATCATCATCATCAGATTATCATTATATTTGTTACATTTAGGTATTATTATTATGTATTATTATTATTGTTATTATTTTTAATATTATCATCATTATCATTAGATTATTATTGTTTTTATTATTAAGTATTATTATTATTTTATATCAGACAACTCAAAGTATTTACAAAAAACTTATTATTATTATTATTATTATTATTACCATTATCATCCTTATTATTATTTAAAAAAATGGACAAAAATCATACAACATACAAGAAATTAGTAGGCAACCGAAATATAATCTGGGCACCCACGCCTCTAGCTACAGCAAATCCTATCTTAGTGAAAATATGGGCAGCAGCACGTGCCGCTATGTCCTGAGTCTTCGAGAAGTTTCGAACCCGCTTCAGCAACGCAACAACCACCTTATTCAATTCCCCAAGAGAAGAAAAGGAAAAGGGAAGGAAGCTATACCCAATTGCTCGACAACGAGCTTCATACTTGACCCGCTTCTGATGAGCCGCATCAGCAACAACACGTCTAGCAACAAAGTCAGACAATTCAAACTGGGTCAAGGGAGAAGAACCTGTCAAGTCGACACACACATCACGACCCCGATCCCAAGAATAAAGAAGCACATTTGTAGGCCTGAGGGCCCCGTCGTTCCCCCCAGACTACCCAATGTCAACCTCTTTTCTTGCCGAAATCCCAGACCGATAACAAATATCAACAAGGGTATCCCGAACGACATTATACTGATGTTTAATACCCACAATACCCTCACACTACACCGCAGACAACCCAATGTCAACCTCCTTTGTTCATTAGTAAGATTGCAAAATTTTTTGCTAACCGTTTGATTTGTTTCACTTAATGTGTTGCCATTAGGTGATGTTGTAGGTATAGGAGGTGCTAATCCCTCTTCTAGTAGCAGTTGATGCAAACCAAAGAAGCCTTCAAAGTCTTCTTCCATTTTTTTTTTGGGTTGAGTAGAAGATGCTGCTGCTGCTTCGATTTTTTGGGCAGGAAGAAAATAGTGCAGAATGTGATTGTGTTATGTAGTAGCAGAATGTGAACTTGTAAAGTCCTTAGTATGGTTGTTAACTAGCTAACCATTGTGTATGTTTTTTGGGAAGCATTAAACAGTGGCTGGGTTTCGGTTTTCATATTTGAGCAGGGGTTTTTTTTGCCAAATGTAATGTCAAAACTGATTTGGATATCAAAAGGGGTTGTATGGTGACTTATTGTATGGTGGGAAAATTCAAATTGATGTCAAAATTTGGGGCCCTCTCTCTCTTTGGCACCTTTTGTTTCCCCTCCAATTTTATGTAGGTGGTCCCATGTACTTGGGCTTAAATCAGATTTTTATCTCTCCTCCTTTTCCCTTGTTAAACTCATTAAACCACAATCATCAAATTCTCCATAGGAGTCCGTGTCGAAGGCAAACGTTGCATTTTTTTTGTTACGGAGGGAGTATTTATAACAAGCATGATGTTCCCACGCTTATCATTCACGTCATCAATCACACGTCATTAGTGTCTTGAACCTCTTATAACACCAAAGAGACTTCATTAACCTATTATGAACAGCGAGGAATTAGCCATAGCGGCAAAGTGCAGATTATCTGTTTCACATAATATTCTACTTAGTTTCTCATTTGTTATTATTTTGTCCCATAACGATATAACATAAATATATTTTTTGTTGTGGTTCTATGTGGTAGCTCCTATTAGTAAAACCTCCTAAAATACAAAAAATAGAAAATAACTTCACATAGTAAAATAAATTATGAAAACTATTTATTTTCTTTTTGTACATTATTTTACCAAGCAAAGTTTATTTTCTTATGTTTTTGTTACGGAGGATTAACTACAAGGGAGTACGTGGAAAATTAATAAAAAAAATATTTTATTCAAACTATAGACCAAAATAATAGCAAATAAGATACCATGTAGGGTGAATAATCCGAACTCATAGCGCCGTAGCACGCCGTTCACTGTTATATTATCGTTGGTAGTATTACTGTATTAGCCTCACCTATCACCATCCATTAGCTTTTTAGCATGCATTGTTAGCCTATTGGAAATCATGATGAATTGGCCTTAGCACGCCGTTCAGTCTCACATCATTGTTGGTATTTCGTAGTATTTGGTAGTGCTACTGCTTCCTAGCCTATCTGTTTCTTTTGGCCACACATCTTTGATACTAAGATAAGCATAAACACCCTAACAATTAAGCTGTATACAAAAGCTATACTGACACTGTGTCAAATACATGACCGGCCCTGTGGGCTGTGGTTTGGGCAGTCGATGCGACCGCCCAGGGCCCAAGTTTAGAAAGGTCACAATTTAATAGCAAAGTCAATAAATTGCATATAAACTCAGTGTAAATGTAGTCGAGAATCGAGATTTTGATAGATGCAGTCTGCGTCTGCGAGGATGATTAAGTTAATCTTCTAGATTTATAATTTACAACTAATGATATTGTCTGTTATGGTCCGTGTTATATATATTACTGTATTATGTGTTACAGCCGGAATCCATAGTCCATGTTTGGTTAACTGTGCTTCCAACTTATCGGATTAATAATATTTAGGGAAATGATATACAGTCTTTAGGGTTATTTTCAAGAAGGTAAAAGAGCAAATACTGAACACTAATAGCAAAGATTTATGCATAATTTGTTGATAGATTTTAAATTAAACACTATTGTAAGTAATATATTAAATATTTATATATAGTTTTAAGGGCTATGTAATCATTACCCTAATATTTATTATGCATATACAGATTATCAGTCAATTAAACCAATCTTTCCAATCTATATACTTAAAAATATAGTCAATAATTGCAATTCGCTACGTATTATCGTCCATGTTTCAATAGCATCCTGACCACATGATTCTTATATGTTAAAAAGAATTTGATAATGTGAAGATTTGAACTCATAACTTCAAGTATGAAGTAAGGATCTCCAACCATCACTCCATTTCACTTCCTCTGTCCTTTAATAGGTGACAAACTTACATAATATTTACTATTTATAGTTTAGACTTTAATTAGTTTTGGTGATCTACATTTTAGGAAAAAAAAAACATAGTCACAGGGGAATCTTATTAAATTCGTCTCAATGTGTATTTTTAAAAATATTAATAGCACTTTACATCATCATAATAAACAAACTAGTGCATCAATGAAAGTTTACAAAGAGTTAAACTTTCACCTATTACAATACACATTCCAAGCATCTGTATCCAACTAGTGTCATTAGCAATTGAACCCCAATATATAGTTAGAAACTTGAAGATACTATACACACAAGATTAACTTCTTGAACTCACTATAACTTTACATTTAAAGCCACATATCCATATCAATTCATAAGTGTACCAAAGCTATGCCCCCATAGCTCCTTGTAGCAGATAAACCTCACACTTACATAGGTAGATATCTTAAACAAACATGCTACTATGAAAGAGCAGAAACAAGAGACCTATTAAGATATACAACCTCTTTTAGCATCATACTGTCAAGAACAATATACCTTGAGATGATTAATAAAGTTATGCAATTATCCAATTGAAGTAATTAATCTTATTGAACTCAAGACCCAATGTCTTATTGTGAGTTAAGATCACCTCTTCAATGAGTATTGAGGGGATCCAATCCTAAACCGATTTCCATCCTTTTCACCAAATTTGTAGCTAAGGGTTATTTAGCAAAATTCAGCAAGGCTCAACATTACCATAAAATTCAGCAAAATTAGAATGTATGTCAACATCTAAGGGAACAATATTTGTCAGAACGGTATTGATGACCTTTGTATTACTCCCTCCATCCCAGAAAGTTTTATACACTTGATCTGGCACATAGTTTTAGATGATAATTTGTTTTTTGGTGATCAATTGTATTTTATTTAAAAGGTAGATGTGATAGGATTTAGTGTATATTATTTTATTTGGATCTGAGAGAGTAGTGGCTCATGGTTGAAAAGTCAAAAGAATAAAGTCATCGTGGGCTATGTCAAAAATAGAATTGTATAGAGTTTCCTGTGACGGATGAAAAAGGAAATTGTATAAATATTTGTGGGACGGAGAGAGTAAGAAATAGGAATAAGTCCTTAAAAACCTTCACGTCCCGAGAGACAAAAAATTCTTTAGTGTCTAAAGCAAAAAACGTCCATCCTTTTTCAACTAGCAAACTTGTCACCCTTATATTTTTGGTTGTGAGCGAAGTAAAGTCATCCAAATATGCGAATAGCATTGCATGAAGGAGAAGAGCCAAAGAGAAGTTGATAGGGAGTTCTTTTTTGTAGTAAAGGAGAAGTAGTGCGATATATTAGTTGAGCGACGGAAAGAATTAACACTTTCACCCCACGAATAGATATGTAAATTAGCTTTAAAATATAAAGTTTTTTCCTGCATTGAGAATGTGTTTATGATTTCGTTCGACCCTCCCTTTTTGTTAAGAAGTGCCAACGCAAGAAGATTAGAAAATAATGTCAGCCACACAAAAATAATCATGTAAGGAATTGAATCTTAGTGCCATTATCACTTTGAACAACTTTGACTTTTTGAGTTGTCTTTCACTCATAGCAAGGAACGACATAAATATGCGAAACATCTCAGTTTTATTGACCATAAGATAAACTCATACAATACGGAAATAGTCACCAACAATAGTCAAAAATTAATGTGCTCCACAAGAAAATGTATGCTTATAAGAACCCCACAAATCATAATGTATTTTCTAACTTTTAATTCCTCATTAATAGAGTAAATACCTATAATTAATTGTTTCAAAATTTTTTATTTCTAAAATAAAAATACTCTAAAAAAAATACATGTACTTCCTATCCGAAATCTTCTTTCTCTTGTGAATATCAATAAATATAATTTAGTGGTCGTTTGGTTGTATGTGGGAAATAAATCTTCCTATGAATTTGCAATTCCCACAAATTCTCAATTCCTAGGAAGTTTGAAAAGTTGTTTGGTTGAATGCAGGAAATTGTAATTCCTGTGGGAATTTCTATTTACCAAGGGGGACTTGGTAATTAAATTCCCCCATTATGTGTGAATTGGAAATTCCTATGAAGTAAAAATTCCTGTGTTTTAGTTAACCAAATAGCTTATCAATATTCTATTGCAAGATTTTCCAACTCTCATAAATTTGTTTGTCAACCAAACAACCACTTAGTTATGCAAAACCTTATGCATATTTGAAGCTATTCTAATGACCGCAAGAGGAAGGGTCAATGGTCATTGTATGATCAATAATTAAGTTGTGCTTTTGCTTGTGCTCTTTTAGTAAGGGGAATATTTGGGCATTGTTCCAAATCCGAACAATGAAGACTTTTAGAATAAGGTAATATAGAAAGAGACTTCTAGAAATTTAAATTTCACCATCTTCCATAAATGATTCCACATTTCCACGTACTGGTCAAGTCATGATTTATTAAGATAACTTATTGACTTGGGGGAGATTTAACAGATAACACCAAGTGGGAGCTATTTTCCCTTGTTAATATAATGTATTTTGTTGGCTGGGTCTATTATATTGCTACAAAGTAATTACTCCCTCTGTTCCAAAATAAGTGCTACATTTTGACCAACAATGTGAGAGCTTTTTGGTTAAAATGTAGCACTTATTTTGAGACGGAGGGAGTAACAAATATTTTTGGCTGGTCTATTATTGGCTGGGTCTACAATGATTGACGCAAGAAGTTTATCAATCAGGAAACACTATTGAATGTTTTTCCATCCGACGTCAGAAGAAAGGCTCCAAAATCCAAGAAACAACTAAAATAGTGTGTTATAGAAACTTGGTAAATAGTGCTTATCGTAATGTCATCTTTATTATTTTTTGAAAAAGAGTTTGATTTTGAAAACAACTGTTTTCTAATACATTTAAAATCGAAAATTATGAGATACTTAGTATTGGAAATTGATAAAAATAAACCAAATTACGACCTTTCCACTTAAAATAATCTCAACTACGCGTTATTCTATAATAATTCAAATTAATTTTGATAAACAATAATCCAAATTATTGGGGGTACCTTCTCAAAATAATTCAAACTCTTAATTTTCCTATTTATAGTAGTCTCAAAAAGGATTATTGAAGGCAAGAAAAATAATGTTTAGATTATTTGGGAAGGTGCGAATAGTAGTTTGGATTATTATAGATTAACTCAGTGTTGAAATTATTTTTAATGGAACAGTCATAGTTGGGATTACTCCTGTCAATTTTTCGAATAAATTTTGGGGTAGACAGTTTATGCATAACATCATATGATTATGGATCTCTATTATGTAAGTGAAGAGGTGGGGGTAGACACCAAAAATAAGAAAAGAAAAAACAAATAAAAAATAAATAATGAATTAAGTTTTATTTCCAATCTTAGCTATCAGTTTTTTAGCAAAAAATGTTTAAAACTTCACACTAAAATATCTGAAAATCTACAAAGTAAAATACATTTTTAAAAATATAAATGGTTATATTTTCTTGAGATCTATAATTAGACATCCACTTTGCTATATTTTTATATACTTTTGAATTTTTTTTATTTTCAAATATACGAGTAATTGATTGCTCATGAGTGGGGTGCATTTGATCAAATTGATCATGAAACATGATAAAATATGTTTAGGATGAGTGATAAAGTGGAGAGAGAGAAAGATGATGAATTTTTTACTCATGAGTGATGATGTTGTAAATGACATCTTCCATAAATCTTTGGTAAGATTTTTTCGGCGTTTTAGTTTAAAATCACTATTGCTAATCTACTTTCTACTATTTATTACTCTTTTTTTATGCATTTATATTGTTTCACAATTTAAAATCTTTCAAGATTACAATTACATCCTCTAAAAAAAAATCAAATAACTAAAATTAACGATTATTTTAAAAAGTATGAAAAATATGTATACACTTCACGGGAGAAATTACAATGGAGTAGTTTGTTAAGTATGGACCTGAGCCGCACATATAAGGAGGAGAAAGAGTCTATTTCACAAGACCAAATGAGGTTCCACCTTAAAACAAAGTCAGGATCCTCTCTAGTGCACTGTTTGTCTAGTTCCCATATCTCTATACTATAAGAGAAGAGGGGGTAGACACCAAAATTAAGAAAAGAAAAAAAACATTTAAAATAAATCAAGGAAGTTGTTAAGGAATTAAGTTTTATTTCCGAACTTAGCCATCAAATTTTTAGCCAAAAATGTTTAAAATTTCTAACTAAAATATTTAAAAATCTACCAAGAAATAATAATTAAAAAAAATATCAATGGCTATATTTTCTTGAGATCTATAAATGTACACCCACTTTGCTATATTTTTATATACTTTTGAATTTTTTTATTTTCAAATACAAGAGTAATTGATCGCTCACGAGTGAGGGTGCATTTGATCAAATTGATCATGAAACATGATAAAGTATTTTAGGATGAGTGACAAAGTGGTAGAGGAAGAGGGATGATGTGTTTTTTTTTTTACACATGAGGGATGATGTTAATGACATCTTTCATTAATTTTTTGTAAGGTTTTTTTATCTTTTTCGGCGTTTTATATTTAAATCACTATTGTTAATCTACTCTCTAATATTTATTACTCATATTTATGTATTTAAATTGTTTCACTATTTAAACTCTTTGAGATTTTTTACAATCACATCCTCAAAAAAAATTAAATAACTAAAACATAACGATTGTTTTTAAAAGTATGAAAAATATGTATACACTTCACTGGAGAAATTACAATGTACATTATTCCAAATCCTTACATATTAATCTTTTGCACGAGTCACACATCGCGTGCATATAAAGGCTAGTAGAATATGATCAAACCAAAATGTTTTAACTCAAAACGATTATGTTTTAACTTAAAATCCTATCGTGAAAAGTTTTAACCTAAAATTGTAAGGTGATAAACTTTTAAAACCTTAAACTTCTAAATTTAAACCTTCTATATGAAATCCTTCTAATTTAACTTAGCTTCCATTTCTTTCGATGGAGTATCATTGTCCATGGAAAAGAATTGTCCATTTGATTCCTTACATGAAAAATGAGAATAAATAGGAAGTAGTGATGGCCCAACCCAACTCGTCTCGTGGATCGTGCGGGCCCCACCCAACTCGTCTCGTGGGTCATGTGGTCCCAACCCGTTTAAACCCGTATTCAACCCGGCCCAACCCACAAAATATCGAAACCCGCACTGGGTTAAAAATTTGTCACCCCAACTCGTCATAATCCAACCCACAAAACCGTCCAACCCATGAAGTCACCCAGCCCACCCATGAGCCCAACCTAACCCACCCAAGAACCCACCCAAACTCTCACAACCCGCATGAACCTCCCAACCTGCCAATTAGTTAAGTTAAAAGTTAAATGAGTTAGTAACTAAACGTACAATTATGACTATACAATTGGAAGTAATTATAAGAATAAGTATAATTAATACTCCAATAGCATATGAAACTCTAATGATAAGTGATAAAATGTTAGTTTAAATATTGTTACTTGTTAGTTTGTAATTATACGTATTTTCATGAATGTTAAAAACAATAAAATGTTACTGTACTTACTAACAATATCATTCAACTAACAACCCTAAAGCCTTAACCCCTAAACCCTAAACCTTAATGTTGGGTCGTCATTTGAGAACAGTACACCAAATAACATCCGAGAACGCCCACGGATAAGGCAGTTAGAGAAACATTCAATGTCAGTTATCAGGGTATATGTAATATAACTAATATAAGAAAAAAAATTCATGAGAAAACTAATTTTTCTAATCTAAGATAGAAAATTTTATTATCTATTGTTTAATTATAATTTAACTAATTTTTTCATATCTTTATCATCATTAAAATCATGTTAAAAAAAGGTTGGTGCTGAATTTGATATAAAGGTAAATTTGTATTTAATCCTTTCAAATTTCAATGATGTTGGAATATTAAAATGCAAAACTCTTAAAAATTTGTTAGCATTGTATCTAATAAACTAGATAATTCATTTATTTTAAGGTATTAAAGGTAATGTTCTTATTTATTCTTTACTGTATAATTATTATTAATGCATTTCCTACAGGTAAAGGTACATGGGTGTGATTTCTTCGGGATACGTAGATAGCTTATTCTTGAAAATTTTACTTTAATTGTCAAGCTTAATTAAAATTTCAAATTAAGCTTAAACCCCCTCCCCAATCCAAAAGCTTTGTCATAATATAACTAACTTATTCACATTTAATCATCCAAAAGTTTAAAACGATGATAATAGAAAAAAAATAATAATCAATAATTAGGATAATATAAATTAATTATTAATCAAATTATTTGATTTTACATTATTCAATACTCATTATAATCTTATACTTTATTGATATAGTAAGATTATAAATAAATGATGATACTAAGAAGAGATGATAATAAATAATTACGATATTATAAAAATTAATCATTATTCATAATTATTAATAAAATGAAATTTTTGAACCAAATATTTCATATTTTTCATCAACATATTTCACAGTTTTATCTTATTTGAATAATACAAAATTACATATACAAATATAATTCATAAACACATACTCCCTCCATTTTATTTTGATGTTCCCATTTGAAATAAGGGGGAAAACCAATGCAAACACAATGATAGAGGAATCTTGTGTTAATTTTAACAATTTTCATGTACTCTTTTGTCCTTTTTGCTTTTTGTAATAATAAAATGATGATTATACAATATTATAATAGTTGATAGATCAAAGTGGGGTCAATTAAAAGTACAAATCAGTAAAAGATAGGTAAATATTTAGATATTAAAGGGTAAACTTGGGAGAAAAAATGTATATAAATGGAAAAGATACAATATGGGAACAACTTTTGAAACAACTTAAAACGGAAAATGGGAATATCAAAATAAAACGGAGGGAGTAATTCATATTCCATCAAACTTACTAACTCATTCAATCCACCCGACCCAACTAACCCGCCCAGCCCAACCTAGTCCACCGAAACCATTAACCAACCCACACCACCCACCCAGCCCATAATCCCACCTAGCTCGCCCTATTAACCGCTAAAGGCCCACCCAAACTCACAGTGGTCGACCCTCCAACCCAGCCGGCCAGTTTCTCAGGCCCACAAGTTAAAATTTGGCCAACCCAGCCCACGACAACCCTACACATCGAATTACCACCAGTAATAGGAATAATGAAAAAGAAATGGGTTGATTGATAAAGAAAAGGAAAATGAAAGGTAAATAATAGAGAGGTAATATGTTTTCCTACCATTTAATGAGGAAAATAAATTTCACTCCATGGTAAGAGCCTTCCCTAAATAATGCTCCCCAACAAACTAATTTTCAGTTTACACTCTTTTGAAAACTATTTCCCCTTCTACTCCAACATCAGCAAATTGCGCATCAAATTTTTAATAGTTTTCAGACCCAATCGCTGATGACATGAACAAACCATAAAATGAAGCTGTCATTGCCAATAGTGGCCGAACCAAAAGGTAGGCCGATAATGGCAACGACAATTCATTAATGGCAACAGCTCATGCCATTTAGCGATCGACTTCGGGACAGAAAAGAAATATTTTCCCAAAATTTTGTCAAATCCCTAATGCTCAATTTTTCCAGTATTCCTTTTTTGAACTTTGCGCACCCCCACCACTCTTAGCCAAACCGCCACCACCCAGTGCTGCCACCAATGTCGGAATTTCCCATTCTCTGTTGGCCTTATTTGGGGCATTTTGTAAGTTTTAAAATTCTATACGGTTTAAATTGTTGTTAATGGAAATATACGTCGAGGAAGCTCCCATTCAGACATTGAGTGGTATAGAAATATCTTCCTCGGCTCCTAATTTGTGTTATGGATAATTCACTAGGATGCTTTCTGATCCTGGCTATGTCCGTAAGCACCAGTCTGACTTTGTTACGGATTCCTTAAGCGACTCAACCTTTTCAACAAAAATAAAAAATTTACAAAAGCAACAACTAGACCGCTAATGGCATTAGCGGCTCACCTTTTCAAACGTTATTGCCATTAGCGGTTTTATTCCTTCTGCCAACTGTCATTGGAAATAGCGGTCAACTTTTGGTTTTTCTTATAAAGCAATTAAAATAAACGTTGTCGCTGACGTGAAAGGTAGACGGAGTAATAGTTTTCTAAAGAGTGTAAAGTGAGAATTAGTTTGTTGGGGAGCATTACTAGGGATAAAATTCCTATTGATAACTATTTTCAGACAATGTGACTAGTGAAATACTGTTTTCTACCCTTACACACCGAACACAAAAAAAAAGATAAAATAGGTTTGCGTAAAAATGATTTCCTCAGAAAACAAATAGCGTCTTGAAATTCTAAAAAATTCATAAAAATCCAAATACTCATGGATATACCGTGCTACACAAAGTATTGTATTACTAAATAATCAAAAGATGACATTAATTTAGATCTATGGTAAAATATGGAATTATTCATTATTTTACATATTATACGAGGAAATAATCCGAAGAATTCCAAATTTCCAACACTTGAATTTGACGGGAACAATTGATTTACAGATATTCCAATTTTCCTTACATCCCACCGTCGTTCTTGTCTGACTATCCATGAGAACTTGCAATAACCAAGAGAGGAACACGTCTGTGAACAGTGACATCTAAACCTTCCTCCATGTCTAACAAATCACATTCTGCTTCACCAGGCAACTTACAGTCGAACTCGCAAACGAGATTCTTAACAACAAGCTCAGTAAGAACATTAGAAAATGAAATCCCATGACAAATTCGTCTACCCATTCCAAATTGAATATAATGGAAATCAAATGAGGAAGTATTATTAAAGAACCTCTCAGGGAGAAATTGTTCAGGTTCTTCCCAATAAATTGGATCTCATTGTATTGCCCAAGCATTGATGATCACTTGTGTTCCGACTGCAATGTTAAAGCCATTTATCTTTACATCGCTCAATGACTCTCTAAGGATTAACATTTGAGGATGCAACCTAAGTGATTCCTTAACTACAGCTTTTAAATAGACGAGTATGTCTAAATCATCTTCACATAAGCTTCGGCTTTTGTTTTGGATAACTTTTCTAACCTCTTCGTACACTTTTTTCATAACTTTTGGATGCTTAATAAGCTCGCTCATTGTCCATTCAATTGCTGTTGAAGTGGAGTCAGTCCCGACAAACATATCCTGCGTTACAAATATACCGTTTTAGTCTCTTCATTCTTTTAGCTACAATAACTGTAAGTACACATATTTATTCAAAGAGGAAAGTGGTAAATGGTAATGACGTTTTTTTAATAGAAATAAAACATTGTCAATAATGGAAAAAGAAATAATGTAACAAAGAGTCTACCACATTGCAATTGCCATTTTAATTAAATTGCGATTATCGACTAGAGAAGTCGAAAATTTCATCGTGATTTTGGTTTACGCCATCATTGGTGCATTGGTTTGCCAAGATTATTAAATTTTGAATCTGAAGTTGGAACTTGTAAGACGTTTAAAAATCTAAGGGTGTTGCCTTTCTATTGTTGTCGGGCTTGTGTCGTTTAATACTATTCCAAAATTATTTTCTTTGAGTCCTATGTAGCAAATGTTATTGGCAGATGTTGAGATCTACTTATGATGCATATATATATAGTTTTTAATTTTTCAATTAAATTAGAACATGAATAAATTGCAGAAAAATAATGGTCGAATTTTGTACCGAATGTTTAAAATGAAGTCGTTTTATACCCGTATACATATGTATGTATATTAAGTCAACATTTATTTGTAAAATATTTGACTATATTTTTTCAAAATTTTGTGGTTTTAAACTTCGCGAACCGTTTTAAAGATCTCCAATGTTGATAAATGTCTGTTAACAAATTTAATTGTGTATTACTAAAGTTTAGAAAAACGTGATGATTTAATGATATAAATTAATACAAAACTAACATGATCTGACATTTCTGTATTTTTAATAAATATTGGTGATAATTTATGGTTAAAGTTTACAAAGTTTAGCTTTGAAAAAAAATTAAATGAGAAGTCCATTGGGGAAAGGAGGGAGGACTTTTTATGCAAAATGGCCAAGGGTTTAGGGAATTTTTAATTGACAAAAATTCTTAATTTTTACTTCACAACTTTTCATTAACATGTATTACCCACTTGACCAAGTGATGGTATTGAGTGGTGATAAAAATTGATTAAATAATGGTATTGAGTGGTGATAAAAAATTAATGAAATAAACATGTGTGGAGATGTCATAATTTTTTGTGATAATCAACACAAGTCTACAATATATTCCTGCCTATCAATCGGGTTGTTAAAGTTGGAAAACTGGTCATACTTTGTAATTCATACCAAATAAAAATAGATTGTTATATGAGATATTTTTCAATATTTGTTAATGTGTAATTTTCAAATAGCATCGTTTATTAATTTACTCATTGAAAATATATTATTAAAGTTGTAAATGACAAGATGTGAGGAAGGCAAGAAAAATATAATCGTAAAACAGAAAGACTACATAGATGAATGATCCATATTGTCTCCATTTCCTTTTTATCTTCGCACTTTGTACTTTGATATTGTTCACGTGCATAACTATGGCCATCTTTTATTGTTTGGAAGTGATTAAAAACAGTAATCATATAAAACGTTGTAAAATTGGCCTTAATACTTTTAGATGTCAAATCTTTAAATTTTGATAATTGATAATTAAAGACTCTAAAGGGTAAATATTTTTTTGATGTTAGGCCTAAAAGTAAAACTATGTAGATAAAAATAAACATAATATATACATGTTTTTAGAAATTAGTAGAAAATACTTACCAATATAATGGCTTTTATACTCTCAGTTTTTTGCATTCTTCCTTTCGTCAGATTCAACATTAAGGTTTGTCTTATTGAGTAGACGATGTTGACATTCTGTTACCAAATTTTCAAAGAAGTCATCCAACTCCTTAGCTGCCTTTGCTACTCTATCATCTAAACCCTTCACTCGATCCAACCAACTAAGCCAGGGTATGAAGTATCCCAAACTATAAGTCCCCACTAACTCCATAGCTTCTTTCAAGAGCTCTTTGAAATTAGAACCTTCTTCATTATTACTATTAAATTTCCTACCAAAGGCTGCTCTGCATGTTACATCGTGCGAGATAGACATAGCAATCTCGCTCAAATTCACCACCGAAGGGCTTAATCTGTTTATGTTTTCCATCATTGACGCGGTCTCTTCTTCCCTTATGGTCCTGAAAGATAGAACTTTTTTGTTACTTAAGAGTTGGCTAACGCATATAGCCCTCTTTTGCTTCCAGCCTTCTGCATACCGAGCAAAGGCCATATCCTTACCAGCGTAAAAAATTCTGCTAGCAACCCGAGATGCTGGCCTGTTGGAGAACATAATGTCATGATTCTTAATGATTTCTCGGACTGCATCGGCAGATGAGACCTTAGTTAGTTAGTTCACGAATTAAACGCCGAATACGTTTTTTTGAAAAAAAAAACGGATTAAAAACGGTTAAAAACGGTGAGCCCGTTTAAAATGCAAAAAAACGCAGCTAGCCCGAATAAAACGTTTTAAATCCGTTTTTTTGACAAAAAAACGGTAACTTAAATTGACCCAAAAAAAAAGCCCAGGTCTTCTCTAACACTCATTCAGTCATTCACTCTTCTCACTTCTCACGAAACCCTAGCTCACTGCCTCACTCTGCGACAACGCTCACTGCCGGCGACCTCACTCACTGCCGGCGTCACTCTTCTCAGTTCTCACACCCAGCTCTGCAACTCTGCTCACCACGTATTCTTCTTTTTTTTTGTAGTTTTATTACTTTTAAATGTTAATAACTTAAATTGTTTCTTAGTAAATTAGTTTAGTAGTTTAGTGCTTTAGACATTAGTGTTTAATAACTTAATAACTCTGCCCAAGTAGATTAGTTTTGCCATTCTGTAGATTAGTTTAGTACTTTAGTCATTAGTGTTTGGTTAATAATTAAGTCATTAGTGTTTGGTCAATAATTATACTCATGAATTGAAGGATTTGATCAACTTAATAAAAGCCGATTTTTTTTGTAGTTTTATTACCTTTATATGTTAATAACTTTATATAGATGTTATTCAAATAAAATACTATACAAGTGAAAATGGCAACAAAAATAAAAGCCGAATTTTTGGCCGATTTTTTAAAATTGAAACCGTTTTGAACGCGTATAAGTACGTATCCGAATTTTAAAAGTCAACGTTTTTTTAGTTGAATATTTGACCGAATTTTTAAATTTTTTGCCGTTTTAAACGCGCCAAATTAAACTCCGTTTAATTCCCGTCCCGAATTAAACTAACTAAGGATGAGACAACAAGGGCGGGCTTGCTGCCCATGTGAACCAACATAAGTTCGCCATATCGCTTAGACAACGATAGGAAGGAACGATGAGGTGATAAACTTAATTGATGAAGGTTCCCAATGATTGGCAGCCTTGGTGGTGAGGGAGGTAGGTTTTTTCGAGTGGCTAGAAATGAAGGGAGTCGATTGCAGATAAAGAATACAAAAAGTAGAGAAGGGACGAAAAAAGGGTGGAAACAGAGTTTCTCCAAGAAATTTAAAAGATTAGACATGGTTTTTTTTTTGTTTGTTTTGTGTATTAGGAGTTAATCTAAAACACCCTTATATAATAGAATGGAATTAGAACAAGTCTATAAACTAAAGGAAAATTATATAGATAATCAAGAGTATGGTTGTTCCGCCCAAAAATTAATCCAATTATAGTAAGTGTTAGAACGTTATGTCGTTATGATTTTGATGTTGAGAAGCACACTTATGAAAATAACATGTTTGAGTGTGTGGTAAAAACGATTCAAAAGGTTGGCTTGGATGATCATATAGAAGCTCTTGAAGATCATGAAGTATCAAAGTCATATAAATTAAAAGCTTTGCTAGTATACATGTTTGCGTTGTAATAAGTAAGAAAAAATTGGTATGTTGAAACTCAGTGCTAAGTGTATCCTATGACATTAGTATAGTTACACAGTCGTCTAGAGTTAGAAATATAAGTAATAATATAATAGTAAATTTGCCAGAAACAACATTTTAATTTTTTTTGGCATTTCACAACCTTAAACAATTGCAAGATCAGACTTTAAAGCTTTTTTCCGACATTAAATTTTAATCGCGAGTGTTGGTAAGGCATTGAACACCTTTAGATGTAAGAAGTGCCCATAGAAATTGCCTTGATCAACGCTCGGAAAATGGCCTTGAGGTCTGATCTCGCAAAAAAAAAATTGTGTAAGGTTGTTAAATGATAAAAAGAAATTAAAAGATTGTTTCTCGCTAATTTTCCTATGCAGTAAGGTCATGTTATATAAAATTATTTACAAAATAAAAGGGGAATTTTTTATAAAAGAGAATTTCGAAAATAATGTTTTTTTTTCAAATAATTAAGATCAGATCATCAAATTTTAAGATGAAAATCAGATTTTCTAGTTTTTCTAAAAAGCTATTTTTATGATATACTACCTCTGTTTCTTTTTTATTTGCAACAGGTCATATTAATTGGAACATAGCTTTGTATGGAAAGTTTTTTTCCATTTATTTACAACTTTGCCCTTGGTATGAGTGCTTTTCCTTCATTAACAAGTGGTCCCCCTCTTTCTCTCTCTACATTCCTTGGTTTGTGTGTTTTTCTCTATGTTCCAAATAAAAAAACGGAGGAAGTATATTTTTTTACTAAAATACTTTTGGAAAAAATTAGATTTAAAAGATAACTTTTGATTTCATGAAAAATCTGATTTTAAGTAGTGAAGGATTTCCTTGTTGTTCTTATTTGGAAATATAAACTTTGAATCAAAAGATTTTTTCTTTGGATTTCATGATAAGAATTTTTTTGCCAAAAATTGCCAATTGAACTACCGTTTTTGTTAATTATAGCTATGTATATTTTTTTCTTGCGAACTAGAAAGACTAATCTCTTAGTAACTTGATGCCAATTTCTCTAATTACACTACTAATCTATATTTTGGCGAGTCAAAAATCATGTTTAAGATTTTTCAAATCTTTTTATATTTAATGTTACAATATTTTAAATATATGTTTTTAATGTACGACATGGTAATGGACATGTATTTCGAGACGACATATAATCGTGTTTTTCAACCTGAAGACGACGTTTTTTTAAACCGCCGTACATCCTTTACCGGAACGAATTTCGACGATCCCTACGAAACGAGTACCAATAGCCTGGTCAATCCCAACGACGACATTTTTGGAATAAAGACAACGCTTTTTTGAAAAAGGACACCCTCATACCACCTTTAAAAACGGAGCACCAACAAGCGGTGTCCATTTTTGAAAAAAAAAAAAAGTCATCTTCAGTCCGAAAAACTTGTCTCGAAATATATACCCGAAAACCCAACTTGTTGGTACTCGTATCGTAGGGATTCTCGAAATTCATGCCCTTACTAAAGGGCATATGACTGTGTCTGTTTTTAGAAAAAAAAATAGTCCAAAAAATAGTCCACTGCCCCTGCCTCCCCCTCCCCGTCATCTTCCTACCTGACCACCACAAATCATCACCATAAACCTAACCACCCCAAAATCGTCACCCTAATCCCTAAACACCACCAAATCGTGACCATAACCACCCCAAGCTGAAGGTTTATGACGGTTTTTGAACGAGATGGTGCTAGGTTGGGTTTTCAAAGTGAGGAAAGAGGGCGGTTGCGGTGGTGGGTTGCGGCAGCGAGAGAGAAAGAGCGAGGGAGGTGGCAGAGAGAACGAGAGAAAGAGAGAAGGCCAAGAGGATCAGAACGAAGGTTGTGGTGAAAGGAGAGACTGACATTTAGGTGGTTGTTGTTGGGTGAGGTTGTGGTGATGTGTGGCGTGGCTGGACAATAGAGAATGGGGTGAGAGAGAGGGAGGACAGAGTGGTGCTGTTTGCGGTGGTTGTTGGATGAATTGTAAAGGGAGAAAGGAGGAGGGTGCTGAAGAGGTACGGTGGTGGATGGGGCTGAGGGTGGTGGCAAAGGGAAGGGTCATTGTTGGGGGTGGTGGCAAGGGGAAGGGTGGTTACTGGTAGGCGTGGTAGGAGTGGTGCAGGTTGAAGGTTGAAGGTGGGCAAGGAAAGGCGTAAAGGAAGGGAATTTTTTTTTTTAAAATAAAATTAATTATAAAAGCCAAATAAAACATGACCCATGGCATGTTTACCTGTTAAACAGGTTCCTTTCAGATCACGGGGTGTTTAAGACGGACCTCCCCAATAGTTGGGATTATACAGGAATAACCCATAGTTGGGATTATTCTTGGCAGAAGGGTCATAGTTTGGATTATTCAAGTCAATTTTTCCCTTATAAAAATAACATGTTTGTGTGTGTGGTAAAAACGATTCAAAAGGTTGGCTTGGATGATCATATAGAAGCTCTTGAAGATCATGAAGTATAGAATTCATATAAATTAAAAGCTTTGCTAGTATACATGTTTGTAATAAGTAAGAAAAAATTGGTATGTTGAAACTCAGTGCTAAGTGTATCCTATGACATTAGTATAGTTACACAGTCGTCTAGAGTTAGAAATATAAGTAATTATATAATAGGAAAATTTGCCAGAAACAACATTTTAATTTTTTATCAGACTTTAAAGCTTCTTTCCGACATAAAATTTTAATCGCGAGTGTTGCTAAGGCATTGAACACCTTTAGATGTAAGAAGTGCCCATAGAAATTGCCTTGATCAACGTTCGGAAAATGGCCTTGAGGTATGATCTCACAAAAAAAATTGTTTAAGGTTGTTAAATGATAAAAAAAATCAAAAGGTTGTTTCGCGCGATTTTTCCTATGCAGTACGGTCATGTTATATAAAATTATTTACAAAATAAAAGGGGAACTTTTTATAAAAGAGAATTTCGAAAATAAAGTTTTTTTTCAAATAATTAAGATCAGATCATCAAATTATAAGATGAAAATCAGATTTTCTAGTTTTTCTAAAAGCTATTTTATGATATATATTTTTTGACTAAAATACTTTTGGAAAAAATTTAGATTTAAAAGATAACTTTTGATTTCATGAAAAATCTGATTGTAAGTAGTGAAGGATTTCCTTGTTGTTCTTATTTGGAATTATAAGCTTTGAATAAAAAGGTTTTTCTTTGGATTTCATGATATGAATTTTTTTACCAAAAATTGCCAATTGAACTACCGCTTTTTTTAATTATAGCTATGTATATTTTTTCTTGCGAACTAGAAAGACTAATCTCTTAGTAATTTGATGTCAATTTCTCTAATTACACTACTAATCTATATTTTGGCCAGTCAAAAATCATGTTTAAGATTTTTCAAATCTTTTGTATTTAATTTTACAATATTTTAAATATATGTTTTTGATGTAAGACATGGTAATGGACATGTATTTCGAGACGACATATAATCGTGTTTTTCAGACTGAAGATGACGTTTTTTGAAACCGCCGTACGTCCTTTACCGGAACGAATTTCGACAATCCCTACGAACCGAATACCAATAGCCTAGGCTTTTGGGCACGTATTTCGAGATGAGATTTTTTTGAATAAAGACAACGCTTTTTTGAAAAACAAACACCGTCATACCACCTTTAAAAACGGAGCACCAATAAGCGGTTTCCATTTTTTTTGAAAAAAAAGGTCGTCTTCAGTCCGAAAAACTTGTCTCGAAATATATGCTCGAAAACCCAGCTTGTTGGAACTCGTTTGGTAGAGATACTCGAAATTCGTGGCCATAAAAAGTTACGGCAGTGTCCGTTTCTCGAAAAAACATTGTCTTCAGTTCGAAAAACACATCTCGTAATACGTGCTCGTAAATCCGACTTTGGTACTCATATCGTAGGGATTCTCGAAATTCATGCCCTTACTAAAGGGCATACGACGGTGTCTGTTTTTAGAAAAAAATTAGTCCGAAAAACCCGTCTCGAAATACGTGCCCGAAAACCCGGCTTTTTGATACTCATTTCATAGGGATTCTCAATATTCGTGCCCATTAAGGGCGTACATGTCCGTTTTTAAAAAAAATGTTGTCTTCAGTCCGGAAAACAGGATTAAATATCTTCTTAAAATACGTGCCCATTACCATGTCATATATCAAAAACATATATTTTCAAAATATTGTAAAATTATATAAAAAGATTTTGAAAATTATAAACATAATTTGACAGGTTAAACTATAGATTAGTAGTGTAATTAGGGAAAATGGCAATGAGTTAGTAAGAGATTAGTGAGATTAGTCTTTCTAGGCAGTAATTCAGAATAAAAAAATACATGGCTATAATTAGTATAAGAGTATTTTAATAGGCAGTTTTTGGCGAATAATCTTATGATAATCATTTTATTTAGAGATATTTTAATATTCAGAGAAATGATTATATCTTCAATGGAAAACCTATCTTTTGTAAATCTGTCTTTATAAGGATCCAAATTGTCTTTTGATAGATACACGCTTTTTAAAGATTAAAAGATTTTTTTTTTGTGAAAAACAAAATCCCCATAGGTTAAATATCGTCTCAAAATACGTTTCCATTACCATGTCATATATCAAAAACATATATTTTTAAATTATTTTAAAATATAAATAAAAAAATTTTGAAAATCTTAAACATGATGTGACCGGTCATACTATAGATTAGTAGTATAATTAGTGAAAATGGTAACAACTTAGTAAGAGATTAGTGTTTTTAGGAAGTTCTTCGTAAGAAAAAAGTACATGGCTATAATTAACAAAAAGGGTGTATTAATAGGTAGTTTTTGGCAAATAATTCTTATAATAATCATTTCTTTAGAGATATTATAATATCCAAAGCATTGATTATATCTTTAATAGAAAACCTATCTTTTGGAAATCTGTCTTTAGAAGGATCCTAACCATCTTTCATAGATACACGTTTTTTCTAAATTAAATGAAATTTTTTTTGTGAAAAACAAAATCCCCATAAGACAGAGAGTAGCATTGAGTTGTGACATTGCTAAAACATTTTGCTTAAGGTTTTAGTAATCCTCCATTTTCTTAATTAAGAAGCACTTCTTAGAGGATGAAATGTATTGGTAATTTCTTATTATGTAGAGTATTGGAATAGGTTCGTGAGTGTATCCAATTTGATAGGAGATACTAAGAGCTAGGTGTTTGGGAGCGCTACTAGGATTAGTAGCGGGAAAATCATTGTATCTAGGGTGATGTATTAGGAGATTTATTAGTAAAAGAAAAGGTTTGGTGGACTTATAATATCTCAAAGTTGAGATTGAACCACGATAAAATCCCTGTCCCTCATTCTCTTATGTAATGTTAATTACTTTCCCCATGCAATTAGTTGAACAAAAACACGAAAAAACTTATTTGCGAGTCTGTAACACAGAGAAGGGTATCATGCCTTAAATTTGCTTTTGTCAAAATCGGCAAAAACTTCACTCAATTCAACTCTCGTTCTTAAATGTCACCTTGTACTAGCTATTTTTGAAAGGCTAACCCATATAGAATAGTAAGTATGAATTTAATTGCAGCGTAAATATTTCTCGTGACAGTTGTTCAAAGTGCCCGATTTTGAACAGTGATGACAATGCATTTTGGAAAACTAGAATGATGATCTATATCCAATATCCTATGAATTTTAGAAGATCATAAGGAAAGGTCAAATTCTTAGGGAAACCAATTAAGGACAAAGACGACACTATGATTGATAAGAACTAGGACGACTATGACTCAGTCGATTTTGGTAAGGCGGTAAAAAACTTCAAGGCTATGAGCGTCCTTCAATGTGGAATTGGACCTGAAGCGTAATCAAGGGTATTAGCATGCTCGACAGCTATAGATATATTGGACTATTAGGAATTAGTGCATGAAGGTATGACTTAGGTAATACAAACTCGCATTGCTTTATTAGTTCAACAATAAAAATTGCATGACACTCATAACGATGAATCTATTAAAGAAATGCTCACTTGCTTTACTGCCATCACAAATGAATTGCGTTCTTTTGGCAAAATTGTTCTTCTGAAGAAAGCAGTAAGAAGTTGAACAAGTCATTGGCTCCCAAAAATAGTTGCTATTCAAGAAGCCAAGGACTTGATCGACAAACGTTCCTCTAAAAAATTAATTGGATATTTAATGACCTGAACTTGTTCTAGATCATAAGTGTAAGATCCCGTCAAAAATTGACTCAAATAAATAAATAAATAGATAAATAAAAGGCAAATCAGTGATTGCGGAAATACCACCGAGACGGAAATGCTACTCTAAGGGTAAAACAACTATTATAATAACGTCAAATTCATACTTAGATAAAAACTCCGAAAAGTATCAAGGGATGAGGTCACATACCCTCATCTCTATTATATCAAAACTAATCGTAACTCCAAAACACAATATCTAAAATGAATAACCACTATCCGTAACAATGGTAAAAGTAATATCTAAAAGACACGACTACTGTTTAGGAACTATAAAGTGGGAGAATCTAATGCCTATGTCATAATGCTCGTCCACTATGACAAGCACTACACTGAAGCTCACAAGGCCAGATCGCACAACCCCAGTCCAAACAGTAAGTACTCTAAACTCCAACATCTACAAAATGTTCAACAAATATCCACAATCAGTGGGGAGTAACAACAGCTCTCCCAGCCCAATATAGGATTACAAATAGCAACTTAAAATAGAGTTAAAATAATTGTCAGCCCACTCTATCACATGCAAACAACATACATATATAAAATTTGTTCAAATAACAGAAATGACATGTCATGAACCACAGACTTGACTTCATTACTCATATTCAAACTAAACAAACATCAACAAAAGGTAAAAATGTATAATTTACTTCAAAAACCACATAATATGTATTGAGTGAGAGAACGGTAATGAATCCGCAGCCCACTCCCTAAGAATATGTCAGATCCCAACCTCCAGAACGGCCTAAAGGCAGACGTTCCCTACCGTCTGTGTCTATGAATGGCCAATCTCCCGATGCGGGGTAATACCCTGCTCAGTATCTCCCGACCCCTCGGACGACAACATAATCCTAAGATTCTCCAATGCAGGGTAACACCCTGCTCAGTGTCCCCTGACCCCTCGTAGTGCATGTTCGTTACCTTTGGGACACCGTCCCTAAGGCTACTCAACTCGAATTCGACTAACACATCAATAACTTCAACAAAATAATACTCTTTTAAACTTCAAACATCAGACTCCAAAATCCTTCAAAACATAAAATTTAAAATATAATATTTTCTAGTCCTCAAACCAACAAAAGCATACGCTTTAAAAAATACTTCAAATTACAACAGTAATATAAATTAATAATAATATATCGTTAAATATCAAACACCAAAATTCACAAGCCTTCAAATCACACAATATATGCTTCAAAGATACTTCAAAATGCAACTATAAAACATACAACTTTGTACTCATCAAGGGCGTTATCTGAGTTTGGGTATGAAGGTAATTACAGCTAAGTTATAATACCCTCCGTACATAACTCTTGGCGAAGTAGTGCTAAGGGCAGTATTATTTTCCCCTGAGCATTACGACGTCGACAACTCAAGTATTCATCCCAATAACATAATAAATAAAATACAACATGCAACAAATCTTCAAAAAGAGTTCCATTTATCAAGATTTCACCTCACAACAAGTCTTAACATACTTTACTAAAACAAAGTAAGGCTTTGTAATGGTTTTAAACATATGCAGCAACTTCAAATAGACATAACTTCTAGACTACAAAATATTTTTAAGAAATTCCAATTGCATGTTAAAGATTCTCTCAATAGCTTTCCAACAAGTGGTCATAAGCTTAATTCCGATGTAAAACGAGTGAGATATGACACTTTGAACACTCTCTCTCCTCCCCTCCCACTCTCTCTCTCTGCCCCTAATCTCGCCGACCAAACCCCCACCCTCCCACTCTCTCTCCTCTCCCTCCCCCCCACTACTCAACCACAACACCACCTTCGAACCCCACACGCGACCAACCACCGACCTAATCACCCACCCAAGCCCTGAAATCGGCCCCGTGAAACCGAACCCCCTGAAACCGACCCTCTTGAAAACGATGGTGGTGGAGGATTTCGTGGGTGCAGGGAGATTTCGTGGTGGGAGAATTCGTGGGTGCTGGGAGAAGACGATGGTGGTGGAGGAACAACAGGTTTAGTGGGTGGGTGAAGGGGTTTAGTGGTTGAGCCGACGCCGATGGTTGGTGGTGGTCGATTTTCAGGGGCAATGGTGGTTGCGAAAAGTCGCGGCCTTGGGTGGGTCGATGTTGGTGGTGGTGGTCGATGTTGGTGGGTTGGGGGTTTTGGGGTGGGGTGGGGTGGTCGATCTGGGTGGGTTGGGTCGATCTAGGTGGCTTGGGGTTTTTGGGGTGGTCGGTTTGGTGGCCGAATAGGGGTGGGGTGGGGGAAGGGAGAGAGGGAGGGGTGGTAGGAGGAGAGAGAGTGGGAGGGGTTGGGGGAGGAGAGATACAGAGAGAGTGGGAGGGGTGGGGGTGGGTTAAATTTTTTTTTAGTTTTTTTTTAGTTTTATTCAAAATTGAAGTATAATTAAGATAGTTAACGGAATAGTTAACAGAAATTTAGTAGTAATGGCATTTAAGCTAACGACACTGATGCTGGTGGCATTTGTGCTAGCTCGAAAACGAGAGGGGTACTCGAGGAATTAGCCCTAACCCCGGGGGTACCTCATTCTTTAAATCTTCTTGCAAATCAGAAATATCTTCTTGCAAATTAGAAGTATGTTCTTGCAAAACTTTATCGTTCATGATCTCTAGTTGCAAATCAAAGCCATTCAAAATAGCCTTTAATTGAGCATCAACAACTTCTTGTGGACAACATCTATAAACCGACGAGAGATAACTGTCAAGGAGTGCAAAGATCTCATCTTGGTCATTAGTCATGAATGTTTCGCAGATCTAGCTATAATACACCCTTTTTCTAGTTCTCAAAAACTTTTCGAATTTGGGCAAGTTGTTTGTGTTTCGAAAATTGCTGCAATAGCCACCAAAACACCACTCAAATCTTCGAAAATCAGCAGCAGCCACACCAATTAATATGAATTTTGATCCAAAGATTGCTACTTTAGGGTTCTTGAGGGTGGATGAACGTTTGAGGGTTCAAGGGAACGATTTTATGTGAAGTTTTGATTAAAAAGATGGTTGTGTAGGTGTGTAGTTTAATGGAGTAAACAAAACAAATCAATAATGGGGATAGTAACCTTTGAATCTCGGTCCAAAGGGGTAGAAGATCGATCTCAGTCTTTCTTTAATGCTAAACAAGCAAGGTACTCAACCTTAAATCATAAGCAAGACTCATGAAATTTTAATAACTCAAATCTGATTTTTATTGAGGTAAAACAACCATATAAATAGGGAAGACTAATCCTAATCCTAATCTTAAACAAATAAGATAAAAAATAATCCTAGGCTAAAAAGATAAAGATAAGAAAACCTAATATGATTAGGACAATCCCCTAACTCATATCTTTAAAGAATCATAATTTTATCTTTTAAACTAATCTTATCTTTTTAAAAAAACTAATCTAAATTAATTAAAGAAGTCCTTAAATTAAATAAAATAAATAAGGAAACTAATTACACTAAGCCTAAAATAGAAAAAACCCTTTCAAGTAAAAGGTAAAAACCTATAGGCAAAATCCTAATTCAAGGAGTAATTCAACTACGGAAAACACATCAGAACAATAAGGAGGTTTAATGGAGAGTTTAAGGTGACTTAATGTTGTATTGATGGGGGAGAATGAAGGGTTTGACCCTTAGTCTTTTAACGTTACAAAGTCATAGAAAACACTAGAAACTCCTAGAAGTTCATAAAATAAAATAAGTTCGTCCCCCTATGCCAAATTGGCGGACTTAAGATTTGTTACATTGCTGGTCCAAAATAAACTTAACGCTAAAAAAAATAAAAGCATACGCTAGTTAAATTTATATAAAATTACTAACCACATGTTATGAAAAAATATACGAACATTATAAACATATACATTTTCCAAATTGATCACATTAATATACCACAATATACACTTTCATATTTTTGAAATATACTTAAGCTATTGAAATTAGATTTTCAAGTATAAATTTATTTATGAAATAAAAGTATATTTTTAATTTTTAACAAATAATTTAACTAGATTAACACACGAAAATTTAGTGAAATTTCGGGGTGTTACTATCACTCCCCCTTAAAAGAGTTTCGTCCTCGAAACTTTATAATAAAAGGGAGATCAAGAAAATACTATTGATAAAGGACACTAAGAAAACATAAATCAATAGATATTAGCTAAGAAGTAAACAACTCCGAGGATAAAATTTGATAACTCGATGAGTATAAATTTTATTTTGGAAGATAAAAAGAAGTATGTAGTAGAGTTGCATAGTATCAACAACATTTATAAAGTATGAAAGATTGGGAGAAAAATGTTAAAGGTAAAACAACTGCAAAGTAAGCTATAGGTAGTTTTTGCAAATGAAATAGGAATACATCAATTAATAAAATTATAAAAGTGTTGATGCAATAATCCATCATAAATATTTTTAGAAAGAGAAAATGGAGAAGCCAACATTCGAAATCCGACAACCAAATCAACTTAAATAGAGATAACCACAAAGGCATATACTCCACTTATAGAGATAAGAATACTTTAGTGGGAAGTAGTTGACGGTTTTATAGAAATATCACTTACAAACTCAACCATCGATATATGATATAAGAGCGTCCTCATAAACATATATGCAATTTAAAGTTCACATTAGAAATAGATAACTTTATAATAAATTTCACAACAAATGCGACTTGTAAAGATAGGCAATCAAAAGGATAATCTTTTTTTTAGTCGACACAAATCTGCGTGGAACCACCCATTACAACTTGATATCAACATAAATAGGTCTAAGATTTAAGCTGAGTTTATAAATTTTCTTTTTAAAGAAAATAAACCCAAATTGTCAAAATCAGATAATTAAATAAGAAGTAACAAAAATACAATAAAACCTTAATATAAAATTTAGAAAGCACTTAAGGTTTAGACAAGAAACAACAAAAGGTATTTGGAATCCTTTTACGCAATGAGTAGAAAAATAAAAAAATTGATAATAAAAGTAAATTGGCAAGTAGAATAAAAAGCTGTTGAAAGATTACCTTTATAACAAGATAGTTTGTATCTACATTTTAATCTATAACACCAAAACAACTCATTAGGGTACTTGTATTTTCGAAAACTATGAAACCTTATTACCATAATTAAAGGCTAAATAAGGGTTAACTTGAAAATAACATATCAAAGAGAGAAATATATATATATAAACATAGATGGTCAAAGATGGTAAAAGTAGCTTGTGAAAAGAGTGTTTCAATATATAAACAATAGAAAAATTTGAAAGTCCGAAAATAACTCCAATATAAGTATGAAATTTATTAAAATCAGAGGTTTAAAATATAAAAATTTGAATATCAACTCAAACTAGAAAGTTTTGTAAATAACAAATAAACAAGTAGTACTCATATAAAAAAATAATGCTTAATCGGAAAAGAACCCAAAATATATACCGTTTCACACAATAACATATACTATCAAGCAACAAGAAGAAAAAATAAACACGACGAACACACATGACTATATTAAAATAAAATATAAATTTATTTTTAAATTGTAAAATAAGAAACAAGTTAAGCCCGTAATTACGACTTAAAATTAGAGGCTCTAAAATCACCTCGCTTTCACTGCGCACTCTGATAACTTCATGTACGAAACCCTGCAAATAAGATTAACAAACTTGGTAGACTAGCTTCCACCAATAATACACGTAACTACACATATAACATGCTTCATAAACATGAGAGCACACCATAAAACAATTCCCATGGCTTTATTACTACCCATGTAACTCTCACTAAGCAATTTACTTGAAGCCTAAGACACTAGTAATCCTAGTTACAAGACTACACATTTCCCGTGGAATATTTAGCAACTCAATGAGAGTTTTTGGAACGTTTGGCTCTCATACCAACTATAACATCCCGTCAAAAATTGACTCTAATAAATAGATAAATAAAAGAGCAAGTCAGTGGTAGCGGAAATACCACCGAGACGGAAATGTTACTCTAAGGGTAAAACAACTATTATAATAACGTCAAATTCATATTGTAGATAAAAACTCCGAAAAGTATCAAGGGATGAGGTCACATACCCTCATCTCTATTATCTCAAAACTAATCGTAACTCCAAAACACAATATCTAAAATGAATAACCACTATCGGTAACAACGGTAAAAGTAATATCTAAAAGACACGACTACTGTTTAGGAACTATAAAGTGGGAGAATCTAATGCCTGCTATGTCATAATGCTCGTCCACTATGACAAGCACTACATTGAAGCTCACAAGGCCGGATCGCACAACCCCAGTCCAAACGGTAAGTACTCTAAACTCCAACATCTACAAAATGTTCAACAAATATCCACAATCAGTGGGGAGTAACTAACAGCTCTCCCAGCCCAATATAGGATTACAAATAGCAACTTAAAATAGAGTTAAAATAATTGTCAGCCCACTCTATCACATGCAAATAACATACATATAAAAAAATTGTTCAAATAACAGAAACATCATGTCATGAACCACAGACTTGACTACATTACTCATATTCAAACTAAACAAAAATCAACAAAAGGTAAAAATGTATAATTTACTTCAAAAACCACATAATATGTATTGAGTGAGATAACGGTAATGAATCCGCAGCCCACTCCCTAAGAATATGTCAGATCCCAACCTCTAGAACGGCCTACAGGCAGACGTTCCCTACCGTCTGTGTCTATGAATGGCCAATCTCCCGATGCGGGGTAATACCCTGCTCAGTATCTCCCGACCCCTCGGACGACAACATAATCCTAAGATTCTCCAATGCAGGGTAACACCCTGCTCAGTGTCCCCTGACCCCTCGTAGTGCATGTTCGTTACTTTTGGGACACCGTCCCTTAGGCTACTCAACTCGAATATGACTAACACATCAATAACTTCAAAATAATACTCTTTTAAACTTCAAACATCAAACTCCAAAATATTTCAAAACATACAGTTTTAAATATAATATTTTCTAGTCCTCAAACCAACAAAAGCTTACGCTTAAAAAAATACTTCAAATTACAACAGTAATATAAATTAATAATAATATATCGTTAAATATCAAACACCAAAATTCACAAGCCTTCAAACCACACAATATATGCTTCAAAGATACTTCAAAATGCAACTATAAAACATACAACATTGTACTCATCAAGAGCGTTATCTGAGTTTGGGTACGAAGGTAATTACAGCTAAGTTATAATACCCTTCGTACATAACTCTTGGCGAAGTAGTGCTAAGGGCAGTATTATTCTCCCCCGAGCATTACAATTTACGACGTCGACAACTCAAGTATTCATCCCAATAACATAATAAATAAAATACAACATGCAACAAATCTTCAAAAAGAGTTCCATTTATCAAGATTTCACCTCACAACAAGTTTTAACATGCTTTACTAAAACAAAGTAAGGCTTTATAATGGTTTTAAACATATGCAGTAACTTCAAATAGACATAACTTTCAAACTAAAAAATATTTTTAAGAAATTCCAATTGCACGTTAAAGATTATCTCAATATCTTTCCAACAAGTGGTCATAAGCTTAATTCCGATGTAAAAGGAGTGAGATATGACACTTTGAACATACACTATTCAAATTGGTCGAGGGTCGCGAAATAGCTCGCAGGCCGCGAAAGACCTTATATTTCATTTTCTTGTGCAAGCAGCACACATGTTATTTCACCCAAATTCTACCCTCATGTATTCATACATAAAACCAATGGAAACTAGCTCACAACATGATTCTTATAACATAAAGTAATTGACCTTAACATGATTATCATACAATACATAAATCATAGCCCAAAGTATGAACATTGAATTTAAATTTGATAACTCTACATGAATTATAACATGATAACAATTGCATAAACTTAAAGAATAAGGAATTTTCAGATTAAGAACCCTCTACAAAATACAACCAAAACTCCCCTTAACATGAACAATAACCATTCAAATCATAACCAAACACAACTCTAAATTTCATGCCACAAAAATTATAAATTCTACTACTACCATCCTATCAATGTACATAAAAAAACCAAGCATAAGTTTAGACATGATTCTAACATGTAATAAAATAAAACGAATAATTCTATCAAAACTAATATAACTAAGCCTAAAAACATGATTTCTTCCCTAATAACAAAAACTCTAACACTACCAAAATTACTACTTTAATCCTAACATGCTAAGAGAGATGCTAGTTACCTTGAATTTAGGTAAGAAAGAATTTTATAACGGCATCGAAAGAAGATAATAACATTGCTCACGAAAACCTCCAAGAGCCGGATGTGTCGTCTGTTTGAAATGCAAACTGCAGCTACGTCTTTCACTTTGTTCAAAAACAAATTATACCGCGAGCAAGTTCCTTCCGAGTAGATGTATTTTCACTACTCACACGTCCAAATCCGATAAGAAACGAAGGAGATATGAAGCAATCAAAATAGGTGTGCTGAAATGGCCGAAAATGGCGTGGAAGAAGAGAAGGGGAAAGAAAGAGCAGAATTTCTAGCTTGTTTCACTAGAACAATAAGGAGGTTTAATGGAGAGTTTAAGGTGACTTAATGTTGTATTGATGGGGGAGAATGAAGGGTTTGACCCTTAGTCTTTTAACGTTACAAAGTCATAGAAAACACTAGAAGCTCCTAGAAGTTCATAAAATAAAATAAGTTTGTCCCCGTATGCCAAAGTGGCGGACTTAAGATTTGTTACGTTGCCGGTCCAAAATAAACTTAGAGCTAAAAAAAATAAAAGCATACGCTACTTAAATTTATATAAAATTACTAACCACATGTTATAAAAAAAAATACGAACATTATAAACATATACATTTTCCAAATTGATCACATTAATATACCGCAATATACACTTTCATATTTTTGAAATATACTTAAGCTAATGAAATTAGATTTTCAAGTATAAATTTATATATGAAAAAAAGTATATTTTTAATTTTTAACAAATAATTTAACTAGATTTACACGCGAATTTTTAGTGAAATTTCGGGGTGTTACAATAAGAATCTTGTACCAAAAAGCAAAAGTTTAGCTTTAAAAACAGAAATTAGGATGATAAATTAATTTCAATTCAGTTCAGTTCTACTTCAACTTATTTTTAATACTCTTATTATCATTTATTATTAATATTAATATCGTTGTAATTATTATCATTATTAGGTATTATTATTGACATAATTATTATAATTATAAATTATTATTATTATTACTATTATTATATTAATTATTATTATTATCAACTATTATTATTGTCATCATCATCATCAGATTATCATTATATTTATTACATTTAGGTATTATTATTAAGTATTATTATTGTTAATATTATCATCATTATCATTAGATTATTATTGTTTTTATTATTAAGTATTATTATTATTTTATATCAGACAACTCAAAGTATTTACAAAAACTTATTATTATTATTATTACCAATATCATCCTTCTTATTATTTAAAAAATGGACAACAGCACCCAATTGATACAACCTACAATCTGGGCATCCGAAATACAATCTGGGCACCCACGCCTCTAGCTACAGCAAATCATATCTTAGTGAAATATGGGCAGCAGCACGTGCCGCTATGTCCTGAGTCTTCGAAAAATTCCGAACCCGCTTCAGCAACGCACCCAACCATCTTATCCAATTCCCCAAGAGAAGAAAAGGAAAAGGGAAGGAAGCTACACCCAATTGCTCGACAACGAGCTTCATACTTGACCCGCTTCGATGAGCCGCATCAGCAACAACACGTCTAGGAACAAAGTCAGACAATTCAAACTGGGTCAAGGGAGAAGACCCTGTCAAGTCGACACACACATCACGACCCCGATCCCAAGAATAAAGAAGCACATTTGTAGGCCTGAGGGCCCCGTCGTCCCCCCCAGACAACCCAATGTCAACCTCTTTTCTTGCCGAAATCCCAGACCGATAACAAATATCAACAAGGGTATCCCGAATGACATTATACTGATTTTTAATACCCACAATACCATCACACTACACCGCAGGATCACCTAAAATATCCCCAGCAAAAACCCTAGAACAAGCAGAGCACAACATCGAAGTAAAAAACAAAGGAACACCCAACTGATAACACAACACACTTCGATAGGTCTTAGGGTTCGTCGTCTAACCCAACCCCGAAATAGGAACTGCTCGAAGCCAATATGAGGTTTGATCCCCCTGATATGACTTCCACAAAGCTAATTGTCGAGAAGATAAAGAAAGAGTAGATTCTGCATTTGCAGTAACCTTTGTTAAGTATATATCTGCCAATTTCTTCATAAGTTTAGATACAGCGACTACACTAGGATTACTCAAAATGTCAGACTCCACAGTTCTATTAAAAAGACTCAACTCAACTTCAAAGGCACGACCAGAACCAACAATATATGCATGACGAAGAAGCTTAGTCTGTAAACCAGCAGACTGCAAACGAGATGCGAGATAAGCATGATTCCGAACATCAATCGCTCAATAAACACCAAGTTCTCCAAAGGCAAAAGGTAAGGTAGCTAAACGCCACTGCCAATCGCCAAAACCAGGCCTCGAAGCAGTAACAAAGCTGTTGAAACCGCTGCAGATGATTTGCACGTCTTCAGTAGGATGCCCACCAAACTGATTTCGCTGAACCATATTGATGAGTCTAGGCTTAATCTCAAAATTGTTAGCGACATTGGTGGGCATGGATGGGCCAGTGGAAATGCCGTCAGGATTAGGCACCCCATATGAATTCAATGATTTGGCCATAGCTGAACTCAAAGTGTCTATTTCAGAGGTGTTCAGCTGAACATACAACTTTTTTAACTGAAATTTCTTTCAAAGCTGCCTCAGAGTATTCGTAATATTGGGATCCCCTGGAATGGGGAATCGTTTCTTTGGGACCTGCCATACAAAAGAAACAAAAAGAAGCTGTAAAACGTACCTCAATTGCAACGATGAAGTTCCAATGAGGCAGAGGGAAGTAAACCACATAACCAAATAAAAACTTAGAAACTAGTCGTCTCCCCGGCAACGACGCCAAAATTTGACAGGCTAAAGTCGTATGACCTATTGAAAGATAAATCCTATATTCTTTTTCTTACTCCACGTTAAAAAGTAATCATTCTCATAAAAAAGCGGATGAAGTAATATTATTATATCTTTCATATAAGAAAAGGCGAGAAAACAAACATTATCATTAACTTTTAATTCATAATCAATAGGTCAAACTACCTATAATCAATTGTTTTTATCATTTTTATTTTAGAAAAAAAAACACTAAGAAAATTATTAGTTCTTGGTCTTATCCTATCCACAATCTTCTTTCTCTTGTTACTATTAATAAACATAATTCTATTATGCATAACTTTATATGTTTTGCCACATATTAGGTGTATTCGAAGCTATTCTAATAACTGCAAGAGAAAGGGTCAGTGGTCATTATATGATCAACACTATATTATATTGTGCTTTGCTTGTGCCCTTTTAATACTGGGAATTATATGGGCATTGTTACAAATCCCTACAATGAAGACTTTTTGAATATGGTAATATATAAAATGACTTCAAGAAATTTCAATTACACCATCTTGTATAAATAATAATTTCAATTGTCGAGTGAGATTTAGCAAATAGCATCAAGTGATAATAATTACTATTTTAGAATATTG
The DNA here is from genome assembly GCA_947645195.1 of Patellifolia procumbens. Classification (NCBI taxonomy): domain Eukaryota; kingdom Viridiplantae; phylum Streptophyta; class Magnoliopsida; order Caryophyllales; family Amaranthaceae; genus Patellifolia; species Patellifolia procumbens. The sequence continues at coordinate 37,168 of CANSGD010000164.1, read as the reverse complement.
GTCGGTTCAATGTCGGTGAGAGTGGGAGCATCGGTATGATATGCTTGGGGCCTAGGCCCAAGCTCATTGGGTCTCCGCTGTTGACGAGAAGACTGATAGGCTAAAGTTGTATCACCTATTCAAAGATAAATCCTAAATTCCTCTAACTGCAATAGTCAAGGGAAGTAAGATCGAATCCACAGAGAGACAAAGTTTCTAAGTTAATATTCAGCCAAACAGCTAATTCAGACAAAATCAGATAGAAATCAGTTGAACTACTATTTAGATTAAAAAAAGGCAATGTAAAAATTAGATTTAAACTATGAATTAAAGGTCTAGGGTATCAGTTCAGTCCACCAAACTTATACCAATCTAAAAGATCAAACAACTATCAGAACCTAGGTCAAGAATCGATAGAGTAGAACACGTGTTAAGCTAGGGTTAATAGTCAACGCTCATAATTTAACATATGCCGCATGTTCACTAACATAATCAGAATTACTGATGTGTACTAGGCCTCTAAAAGTAAGACGGATCTGTGCAAACAATTATTAACCACAAGCAATCAATGAAACTGCACAATAACATTAATTACTCGTTCAGAATAAATCACACCATAACAATCTAATCAAGCCCTAGAAACTAATAGCAATTCAAAAGTAATTCATGGTATAAACATGGTTTTCCTCCCTAAATCACTAGAAATAAGACTACTCACTCATAATTGAATTAACAATAACAAAACTAATTAGAAACTCTAATCTTTGCGTCATAAAACAATTCAATAATCAAACTAAACAATTAAGAAATAACTAAAGAGATTAAGACAGAAGAATATACCAATTGATGGAAAGCAATAACCTTTATTGAAATGAATCCAAGGTTCAATCACCTTTAGAACTAATCTAAGTGTTTAAACTAATGAAAAGCTCTTAAAACTAAACTTAATGAAAACTTAAATAAAAGATGTCTCTCAAAATGAGTTTAGCTATATATAAGCCTCCTAAAACTAATTAGAAAACAGACTAAAATAAGATAGAATATGGCTCCGTGCTCGGAAACCGATCGGGGAAACATTGCCCTATGACATCGGCTTGGTACAAACTTGGGCCAACCTTGTTTTCTTCTCGAATCCGCAGCAGCGCAACATAAACTTTAACTCTTGGGGCCTACCCGATAGGATCGGGTCAGGTATGTCCGATCGGGCCGCAGCATGCCAAGAGCCACTCTTCTGTTTTAAGCAGCAATGGCTTCAACATAATTTCTTGCAACATAATTTCTGGGCCAAGCCGATCGGGCCTTAATTACCGATGGAATCGGACTGAGGTTTAAGGCCCATCCTTGCTCTCCTTCCTCATGCAAGAAGCAACAACACCTGACTCTCTCACCCGATCGGGTCGGGCAAGGCTGCCCGACGCCCTGGCACCCGATCCAATAATCTTCGCCCTATCGAGCTATATTCTGCCTGATTAGAACACGTCTTTTCAATCTTTCTTGGCTCTTTGGCACTCAATCTTCATGTTTAGAGGTCTCGGGACCTCTATATTCATCCATAATGCTCGTGATGACTTCTATGTGCCTCATAACAACTCGTAAAGCCGTGGTTCCTTCAATATAGCTCGGAAACAGGGAGAAACTCACTAAAACCTGTCATTCAACACTAAAACACGAAACCATGACTGTATACGATAATTAGTATAAAATAGCTCTGAACAGCTCCAATGACGCACAATTTAGCTCATAATTAAGGGAGAAAACTCTATACATTATCATGTCCTTCTGTTGGATACAGGCAAAGAGGGAAGGCCGAAGGGCAAACTACCCATGGTGGTTGGGCTGGAGCTGTTGGGCCTGCATACCAAGGATCATACTAGCTGGCGCGTGAACCATGCGATTGCTGCTGTTGCTGGCCACCAGAATTTCGGCCACCGCTATCGGTGTTGTTGCGGTTGTTACGACCACCATTAGAATCCGAAGACCGCACTTTGACCCGAAATTCCGATTCTTGTGGTTCGATTTATATTTTTGCCTTTTGTTCGAACCACGATGAGGAGGAGGATTCGTGGCCGTGTCGTCGAGTAGGCAGCCATGTGAGCCGCGGAAGACAAACCAAGTGCGACTTTCTTCGCCAAACCGGCCTCTTCAAGCAAGAGCATCAAACGAGCTTGATAGAAGGGCGATAGGGATCACTTTGACAAAGAAGGAGACACCCAACTATTTGTAACACAAGACGATAATTGGAAACAGGAACACTAACATTCTTTAGTTGAGCTGACAACATTTTTGACTTTAGCAATATGCCAAGGCATTCGAGAAATCCTCCATATCAGTGTTGGAGCTAGAATTCCTGTTGAAGTGTGATAGCATGGGAGGTCTTGTTATCCAAAAAATGTCCCGCAAACATTCCCACGCCTCTTGAGCGTCGGTCATGGTTGCCAGACGAAGGAGATGCGTGTGTGGCTAGTGTGCGAAAGACGTGGTTTTGAAAAAAAACCTACAAAATTCCTGATACCATAAATGGTTATTTTCCTTGAAAGATAATTGTTTACATCCTAATAACATATACTAGAGGTTACAAGATATCACAACCTATAAGTTAGGAAACAAACTCTAACTAAAAGATATACAAGATAACTAAAAGATATACCAGATATAATTTAATTGAATAATAAAAATCTGAGAATTTTCATATATTATAGCACAAAGTTCGTTGAGTAAATGAGCCGAGTTCGAACACCTTTATATTCGACTTGTTCAGGCTCGCAAAGATCTAGCTTGGTCAAATATAATGCCTTTTATATACAACTTATTTATACACTCAATTAAAGCATGGTACACCCAAGACTATTTTTTGTTCATTGCTCTCATTTAAAAATGTCCAAATAAACAATGAGCAAAAAATAGCCTTTGTTGCACCATGCTCATGATACACCCCGATGTATGATAAATGTTAGAAACTGACTGTTTACAATGACTGAACAAAGACTAAATTCAAGGCTGTGTCGCGGTAGAAGACCACTGACTTGAAAGCAATTACGGCCCGACTATGGTGGTAATCGCAACTGGCCGGAAAGCTCCCCAAGGTTAACACAGCGACCTTTCTAAGTCACCACTAACAGAGAAAGATCTTGGAGACAGATTAAGCACGTACCCAGTGTTTAGAAGAGAGAAAGAAGAAGAGAAGAGAAGTGAATTTCGGATGCAAAACTGAGGTAGCAGTGGACTGATTTTATAGTAAAAGAATCAGGCCAAATAAAGAAGGTAATAAACAGAGGGAGGAAATCAAGGGCGACAATAAAGGCCATTAACACTGTAACGTTTAACAACGTTTCAGTTTTACATGTTACCGTTACACACAGTTGGGCTCGGGTCCAAAAAGATAAGCTCCAGCTCAGCTCTTCCCAGAACCCAGAACCCAGAACCCAGAACCCAGAACCCAGGCCCAGCCCAGTCCGGTCCGGTCCGGTCCGGTCCGGGCGGGCGGCGCGCGCGTGTGTGTGTGATAGCAAGCCCAAACCCAAGTTTGATCTCCAACCACAAAAACCAACCAAGTACTCAACTCAATAAACATGAAGAGGAAGGGAGTTAATAAACAAAGGCAAGCTCCCTTCCATAGGAGATGTGGGATGTTTGGGAAAAACACAAGTAGGCTTTGAAAGCCTTAACTCCAACAATCCCCCACAAAGGCTTTGAAAAGCAAAAGAAATTCCTGGGTAAGGAAAGGGAGGTATTTAAGCATCAATATCTTTCGATTTGAATTGATACATAGTGGAGTGAGGCAACAACTTACTTTCTAGTGAGTGAATTTCTCTTGAACTCACCAGAGTTCCGTTGAGACCCCCACAACACATACCTACCTTAAGAACGTGCAGTCTCCGCGATACAACACAAGCGCTTTATAGCCATGCGCACACCTTGGGTCTCATAAGTGCTCTAGAAAGACAGCCCAGTCTTTCATAGAAGGCGGCTTAACCTCCACACTTACGTAGGTAGTCCATTAAGTGTTCCTCAATAACACCACCCCGAGGGATATGAAACTATTAAGAGCAAAAGCTCAACCTCACAATATAAATCCATCAAGTGCGTCTCAATAGCACCACCAAACAGGCTATGGATTTAGAAAGCACTACCAACACGCCATAGGGATGAGTAATGTAGTGCAAGTTAAGATTCTATGGCTTCGTTTGACCACAAACGGGTATCCACCATAAACTCTCAACTAATGGGCCTAAGCCCCATCCCCCTCGACGACTCTAGGACAACTCTCTTAGATAATCCCTTAGTAAAGGGATCAGCAAGATTTCTTTCGGACCTGACATAGTCCAAAGAAATCACCCCATTTTTCAGGAGTTGTTTCACGACTCCATGTCTGATCCGTATGTGTCTTTTCTTACCATTGTAGACACTGTTCTTAGCAACGCCAATGGCTGCTTGAGAATCACAGTGAAGGGAGACAGGAGCACCCTGCCCTCCCCATAATGGAATATCAGACAAAAGGTTTCTCAACCACTCAGCTTCTTGCCCTGCCAACTCGAGTGCAATAAACTCAGACTCCATGGTTGAGCGTGCTATACAAGTCTGTTTCGAAGACTTCCACGAAATAGCACCACCACCAAGAGTGAACACGTAACCACTAGTTGAACTAATCTCATCATTACCTGAAACCCAGTTTGCATCACAAAATCCTTCAAGTACAGCAGGAAATTTAGAGTAGTGCAAACATAGATCAACTGTTCCTTTCAGGTATCTAAGAAGACGATGAAGAGCATTCCAATGTTCATTACTAGGGTTATGAGTATACCGACTCAGTCGACTCACTGCATAAGCTATGTCAGGTCGAGTACAGTTCATGAGGTACATCAAACTACCTATGACTTTCGCATATTCACTTTGAGAAACACTTTCTCCTAAATTCTTAGTCAAATGAATACTAGGGTCATAGGGTGTACTCACTGGAGCAACATCAAAGGAGTTAAATTTTTTAAGCACCTTTTCCACATAATGAGACTGACTAAGGGAGATGCGACCGGAGGTTTTCTTAAGTCTTACTCCTAAAATCACATCAGCTTCTCCCAAATCCTTCATCTCAAACTTCGATGCCAAGAAAAGTTTAGTATCATTGACCACCTTTAAATTGTTACCAAAGATCAACATGTCATCCACATAAAGACATATGATTACACAATCTGATCCTATTAGCTTTGAGTAAACGCAAGAGTCAGAGTTGTTGACAATGAAGCCATTTGACACAATAGTACTGTCAAATTTTTCATACCACTGTTTTGGTGCTTGTTTGAGACCATATAAGGACTTCCTCAACTTACACACTTTATCTTCTTGACCTTGCACCACGAAACCCTCAGGTTGAGACATATAAATCTCCTCCTCTAAGTCACCATTCAAGAAAGCAGTCTTAACATCCATCTGATGTATGACTAAGTCATGAATAGCAGCAAGAGCTAACAGGGTCCTAATGGTGGCTATCTTAGTCACAGGAGAATAAGTGTCAAAGTAATCTAGTCCTTTCCTTTGAGTGAAGCCCCTAATCACAAGTCTGGCTTTAAACCTCTCAATGGTCCCATCAGGTCTCAACTTCTTTTTAAAGATCCATTTGCTATCTATGGTCTTTGATCCCTTAGGTAAGTAAGTTAACTCCCAAGTGGAGTTAGACACTATGGAATCTAGCTCGCTCTTAATGGCCTCTTTCCAAAAACTAGCATCCACAGATCTCATTGCTTCCTCAAAAGTCTTAGGGTCCTCTTCTATCATGAAAGCATAGACCAATTCATCACTCAACAAGTCAATACAAGAGCTCTCAGACAGAAAAGCAGTGACAAAATCAGAACCAAAGTCTTTTGCTACTCTAGGTCTTTTACTTCTCCTAGGTTCATCTATAGCACCAGAACTACTAACATGCAAATCAACTGAAGTACTACTTAAAGTCAAATCAGCAGGAACATTACTAGTAGGTAAGGGAACGTCGTGCGTAGAACAAGTAGGTAAAACAACCGTAGGAGAAGAACATGAAGGCATGGAAGCAACATCACCCTTTTTCAAGGGAAAAACATGTTCAAAGAACTCAGCGTCTCTGTACTCACAAATAGACCTATCACTCAAAGTCATGAACCTATAGGCAGCATGAGCATAACCAATAAATACTGCATCAAAGGTCTTAGGTCCAATGTTTGACCTTTTATAGTCAGGTAGCCCAACTTTAGCTAGACACCCCCACACTCTCAAGAAGCTTAAGTTTGGAGTAAACCCCTTCCATAATTCATAGGGAGTCTTATCTAACATTTTGTGAGGTACTCTGTTAAGAACATGACAGGCTGAAAGGACTGCTTCCCCCACATTTCATCAGGCAACCCAGAACTTACAAGCATAGCATTCATCATGTTTTTCAAAGACCTATTTTTCCGTTCAGCTATACCATTCTGTTGGGGTACATAAGGTGCACTAAGTTCATGAATAATACCCAATTTCTCACAATGGTCATTCAAAGAGAAGTTTTCAAACTCTCTACCTCTGTCAGATCTAACCCTCTTGATTTTCCTATCAAGTTGGTTTTCTACTTCGGCCTTATATTTGATGAAAGCTTCCCCCTGCCTCACTTTTGGCTTTGAGAAGGTAAATCTTAGTGTACCTCGAAAAATCATCAACAAATGAAATATACCAGAATTTTCCTCCTCTACTTCTAGTGTTCTGGAAGTCAGCCAAGTCCGTATGAATCAACTCTAGAAGTTGTGTGGTCCTTTGAGTCACAGTTTTGCAAGGTTTCTTAGTGAATTTTGCTTCAACACAAACTGGACACTTAGAAAACTCAGAAGTCGACAGATTAGGAATTAAAGCTAAGGTCCTTAGTCTCTTAATGGAAGCAACATTCATATGCCCTAATCTACCATGCCACAAATTTAAAGACTCAGCAATATAAGCAGAACCAGAAACAGTTTTATTAAAAACAGCAGAAATAGAACAAGCAACATTCAGAATAAATAAACCTCCACTTAAATACCCCTTCCCAACAAATTCCCCACCACGAGTCATTACAACTTTGTCAGCCTCAAAAACAATTTTCAAACCAGCTTTGTTTAATAAGGCACCAGACACTAAGTTGCGACGCATAGTAGGAACATACAACATATTTGAAAGGGAGAGGGTTTTTCCAGAGGTAAGTTTAAGAGTGACCTTTCCTCGTCCAAGTACTCCAGCAGTTGCAGCATTGCCCATGTAGACACACTCGCCTTCAGAAGCATCCTGAAAATCATGGAGCAGCTCCTTGTTTGCACAGAAATGTCTTGAAGCCCCAGTGTCCAGAATCCAATCAGTACTGTTCTCGATCAGATTTGCTTCAACAACCACAGCAGCGACAATGTCGTTTGATTCAGCAAGGTTGGCCTGAGGTCCTTGTTTTTGCACAGAACCTTGGCGTTGAGGGCATTGGTAAGCCTTATGATCTGGCTTGCCACAGACATAACAGAGGACAGACTTCTTTTGAATCTTGCTATCCGGTTTGTTAAATTTGCCTTGCTTCTTTCCTTTGTTATTACCCTTTTTCCCTTTTCCCTTAAACTTATCAAAGCCTGTAGTAGTAAGCGCAGTGGGACAGTCCTTGAAAAAGACGTAGTCAATGTCCAATTGCTCAAAGAACATCAGCAGTTTCGAAGACCAACGTTTGTAGTTGTTTCCGTCTAGAGATTCGAGCTTGGACAGATGAGACACGGATTTGCTTGAAAAATCAGCCATTGCAAATTAAAATAATTGCTTTCAAATTGTTAGAAACTGACTGTTTACAATGACTGAACAAAGACTAAATTCAAGGCTGTGTCGCGGTAGAAGACCACTGACTTGAAAGCAATTACGGCCCGACTATGGTGGTAATCGCAACTGGCCGGAAAGCTCCCCAATGTTAACACAGCGACCTTTCTAAGTCACCACTAACAGAGAAAGATCTTGGAGACAGATTAAGCACGTACCCAGTGTTTAGAAGAGAGAAAGAAGAAGAGAAGAGAAGTGAATTTCGGATGCAAAACTGAGGTAGCAGTGGACTGATTTTATAGTAAAAGAATCAGGCCAAATAAAGAAGGTAATAAACAGAGGGCGACAATAAAGGCCATTAACACTGTAACGTTTAACAACGTTTCAGTTTTACATGTTACCGTTACACACAGTTGGGCTCGGGTCCAAAAAGATAAGCTCCAGCTCAGCTCTTCCCAGAACCCAGAACCCAGATCCCAGGCCCGGCCCGGCCCGGTCCTGTCCGGGCGGGCGGCGCGCGCGCGCGCGTGTGTGTGTGATAGCAAGCCCAAACCCAAGTTTGATCTCCAACCACAAAAACCAACCAAGTACTCAACTCAATAAACATGAAGAGGAAGGGAGTTAATAAACAAAGGCAAGCTCCCTTCCATAGGAGATGTGGGATGTTTGGGAAAAACACAAGTAGGCTTTGAAAGCCTTAACTCCAGTATTTATTGGCGTGAAAAAGCTCATTTATTACTTAAGAAGACTTGTCTATTTTTTATAAGGTTATATATATAGAGAGAGAGAGTTGGATCCGGTGATAATGATCTTAAAATGAGAAGGGTGAGAAAGATCGATGTGCATAATTTTTGAACTGGATGTGCATATTCATTGAACTGGATATACATATTGCACTTTTCGGCATGTACGTATATGCTCTTAAATGGTAGAATGCACATCCAGTTCAAAAAAATGCACATCCTAAAAAAGTTAATCATTTAGTTTAAAATATATATACATTTAGTTTAAAAAATATGCACATAAAATCCTTCTCATCATTCTCATTTTAAAATATTTTTATTTGATTCTAATTCTATATATAAGTTGGGATTCGGTGAGAAGGATTTTAAAACTTACAATTGAATTTCTATCATAAAAACTAACAATTTACATCTAAAATAAAAATTAAAGATAATATAAAAAGATATCAATATATATATTGTTACTCAAATACATTTATTTTCTTTTCATAATACAACTTCAAGTATGCCCAACATGCTCTTTCAAGACATTTTACAGACAACTCAAGAACACTTATTTAGTGCGTACAATAGGCCATAAGATAGAAGAGTTAGAAGACTCAATAATATTAATATCGTAACTTATGTGAACAGGCCATAAAATAAAAGACTTGTATTGACTTACTCGTCAGACGGCAATAACCCTTTCAGGAAATTTGAAGCCAAGCGAAATGTATTTTCTTTCTTTCTTTACTTTATAAGAAAACAATTACTACTACAGTATCTTTTAACATATATTGCTTTATGTTTATGTCATTCCATCTATTATAATTTATATTTATAACAAGCATGATGTTCCCACGCTTATCATTCACGTCATCAATCACACGTCATTAGTGTCTTGAACCTCTTATAACACCAAAGAGACTTCATTAACCTATTATGAACAGCGAGGAATTAGCCATAGCGGCAAAGTGCAGATTATCTGTTTCACATAATATTCTACTTAGTTTCTCATTTGTTATTATTTTGTCCCATAACGATATAACATAAATATATTTTTTGTTGTGGTTCTATGTGGTAGCTCCTATCAGTAAAACCTCCTAAAATACAAAAAATAGAAAATAACTTCACATAGTAAAATAAATTATGAAAACTATTTATTTTCTTTTTGTACATTATTTTACCAAGCAAAGTTTATTTTCTTATGTTTTTGTTACAGAGGATTAACTACAAGGGAGTACGTGGAAAATTAATAAAAAAATATTTTATTCAAACTATAGACCAAAATAATAGCAAATAAGATACCATGTAGGGTGAATAATCCGAACTCATAGCGCCGTAGCACGCCGTTCACTGTTATATTATCGTTGGTAGTATTACTGTATTAGCATCACCTATCACCATCCATTAGCTTTTTAGCATGCATTGTCAGCCTATTGGAGATCATGATGAATTGGCCTTAGCACGCCGTTCAGTCTCACATTATTGTTGGTATTTCGTAGTATTTGGTAGTGCTACTGCTACCTAGCCTATCTGTTTCTTTTGGCCACACATCTTTGATACTAAGATAAGCATAAACACCCTAACAATTAAGCTGTATACAAAAGCTATACTGACACTGTGTCAAATACATGGCCGGCCCTGTGGGCTGTGGTTTGGGCAGTCGATGCGACCGCCCAGGGCCCAAGTTTAGAAAGGTCACAATTTAATAGCAAAGTCAATAAATTGCATATAAACTCAGTGTAAATGTAGTCGAGAATCGAGATTTTGATAGATGCAGTCTGCGTCTGCGAGGATGATTAAGTTAATCTTCTAGCTTTATAATTTACAACTAATGATATTGTCTGTTATGGTCCGTGTTATATATATTACTGTATTATGTGTTACAGTCGGAATCCATAGTCCATGTTTGGTTAACTGTGCTACCAACTTATCGGATTAATAATATTTAGGGAAATGATATACAGTCTTTAGGGTTATTTTCAAGAAGGTAAAAGAGCAAATACTGAACACTAATAGCAAAGATTTATGCATAATTTGTTGATAGATTTTTAATTAAACACTATTGTAAGTAATATATTAATTATTTATATATAGTTTTAAGGGCTATGTATATCATTACCCTAATATTTATTATGCATATACAGATTATCAGTCAATTAAACCAATCTTTCCAATCTATATACTTAAAAATATAGTCAATAATTGCAATTCGCTACGTATTATCGTCGATGTTTCAATAGCATCCTGACCACATGATTCTTATATGTTAAAAAGAATTTGATAATGTGAAGATTTGAACTCATAACTTCAAGTATGAAGTAAGGATCTCCAACCATCACTCCATTTCACTTCCTCTGTCCTTTAATCGGTGACAAACTAACATAATATTTACTATTTATAGTTTAGACTTTAATTAGTTTTGGTGATCTACATTTTAGGAAAAAAACATAGTCACAGGGGAATCTTATTAAATTCGTCTCAATGTGTATTTTTAAAAATATTAATAGCACTTTACATCATCATAATAAACAAACTCATGCATCAATGAAAGTGTACAAAGAGTTAAACTTTCACCTATTACGATACACATTCCAAGCATTTGTATCCAACTAGTGTCATTAGCAATTGAACCCCAATATATAGTTAGAAACTTGAAGATACTATACACACAAGATTAACTTCTTGAACTCACTATAACTTGACACTTAAAGCCACATATCCATATCAATTCATAAGTGTACCAAAGCTATGCCCCCATAGCTCCTTGTAGCAGATAAACCTCACACTTACATAGGTAGATATCTTAAACAAACATGCTACTATGAAAGAGCAGAAACAAGAGACCTATTAAGATATACAACCTCTTTTAGCATCATACTGTCAAGAACAATATACCTTGAGATGATTAATAAAGTTATGCAATTATCCAATTGAAGTAATTAATCTTATTGAACTCAAGACCCAATGTCTTATTGTGAGTTAAGATCACCTCTTCAATGAGTATTGAGGGGATCCAATCCTAAACCGATTTCCATCCTTTTCACCAAATTTGTAGCTAAGGGTTATTTAGCAAAATTCAGCAAGGCTCAACATTACCATAAAATTCAGCAAAATCAGAATGTATGTCAACATCTAAGGGAACAATATTTGTCGGAACGTTATTGATGACCTTTGTATTACTCCCTCCGTCCCAGAAAGTTTTATACACTTGATCTGGCACATAGTTAGATGATAATTTGTTTTTTGGTTATCAATTATATTTTATTTAAAAGGTAGATATGATAGGAGTTAGTGTATATTATTTTATTTGGATCTGAGAGAGTAGTGGCTCATGGTTGAAAAGTCAAAAGAATAAAGTCGTGGTGTGATATGTCCAAAAATAGAATTGTATAGAGTTTCCTGTGACAGATGAAAAAGGAAACTGTATAAATATTTGTGGGACGGAGAGAGTAAGAAATAGGAATAAGTCCTTAAAAACCTTCACGTCCCGAGAGACAAAAAATTCTTTAGTGTCTAAAGCAAAAAACGTCCATCCTTTTTCCCGAAAGGATACCCTACAAAGACACATTTTCATCTAGCAAACTTGTCACCCTTATATTTTTGGTTGTGAGCGAAGTAAAGTCATCCAAATATGCGAATAGCATTGCATGAAGGAGAAGAGCCAAAGAGAAGTTGATAGGGAGTTCTTTTTTTGTAGTAAAGGAGAAGTAGTGCGATATATTAGTTGAGCGACGGAAAGAATTAACACTTTCACCCCACGAATAGATAGGTATATTAGCTTTAAAATACAAAGTTTTTCCTACATTGAGAATGTGGTTATGATTTCGTTCGACCCTCCCTTTTTGTTAAGAAGTGCCAACGCAAGAAGATTAGAAAATAATGTCAGCCACACAAAAATAATCATGTAAGGAGTTGAATCTTAGTGCCATTATCACTTTGAACAACTTTGACTTTTTGAGTTGTCTTTCACTCATAGCAAGGAACGACATAAATATGCGAAACATCTCAGTTTTATTAACCATAAGATAAACTCATACAATACGGAAATAGTCACCAACAATAGTCAAAAATTAATGTGCTCCACAAGAAAAGGTATGCTTATAAGAACCCCACAAATCATAATGTATTTTCTAACTTTTAATTCCTCATTAATAGAGTAAATACCTATAATTAATTGTTTCACAATTTTTTATTTCTAAAATAAAAATACTCTAAAAAAATACATGTACTTCCTATCCGAAATCTTCTTTCTCTTGTGAATATCAATAAATATAATTTAGTGGTCGTTTGGTTGTATGTGGGAAATAAATCTTCCTATGAATTTGCAATTCCCATAAATTCTCAATTCCTAGGAAGTTTGAAAAGTTGTTTGGTTGAATGTAGGAAATTGTAATTCCTGTGGGAATTTCTATTTACCAAGGGGGACTTGGTAATTAAATTCCCCCATTATGTGTGAATTGGAAATTCCTATGAAGTAAAAATTCTTGTGTTTTGGTTAACCAAACAGCTTATCAATATTCTATTTCGCAAGATTTTCAACTCTCATGAATTTGTTTGTCAACCAAACAACCACTTAGTTATGCAAAACCTTATGCATATTTGAAGCTAGTCCAATGACCCGCAAGAGGAAGGGTCAATGGTCATTGTATGATCAATAATTAAGTTGTGCTTTTGCTTGTGGTCTTTTTAGTAAGGGGAATATTTGGGCATTGTTCCAAATCCGAACAATGAAGACTTTTAGAATAAGGTAATATAGAAAGAGACTTCTAGAAATTTAAATTTCACCATCTTCCATAAATGATTCCACATTTCCACGTACTGGTCAAGTCATGATTTATTATGATAACTTATTGACTTGGGGGAGATTTAACAGATAACACCAAAGTGGGAGCTATTTTCCCTTGTTAATATAATGTATTTTGTTGGCTGGGTCTATTATATAGCTACAAAGTACTCCAAATATTTTTGGCTGGTCTATTATTGGCTGGGTCTGTTATATAGTCAGATTACTATATATACTTAACAAATTTATAAACAATGATTGACGCAAGAAGTTTATCAATCAGGAAACACTATTGAATGGTTTTCCATCCGACGTCTGAAGAAAGGCTCCAAAATCCAAGAAACAACTAAAATAGTGTGTTACAGAAACTTGGTAAATAGTGCTTATCGTAATGTCATCTTTATTATTTTTTGAAAAAGAGTTTGATTTTGAAAACAACTGTTTTCTAATACATTTAAAATCGAAAATTATGAGATACTTAGTATTGGAAATTGATAAAAATAAACCAAACTACGACCTTTCCACTTAAATCAACTACGCGTTATTCTATAATAATTCAAACTCTTAATTTTCCTATTTATAGTAGTCTCAAAAGGGATTATTGAAGGCAAAAAAAATAATGTTTAGATTATTTGGGAAGGTGCGAATAGTAGTTTGGATTATTATAGATTAACTCAGAGTTGAAATTATTTTGAATGGAACAGTCATAGTTGGGATTACTCCTATCAATTTTCCGAATAAATTTTGGGGTAGACAGTTTATGCATAACATCATATGATTAGGGATCTCTATTATGTAAGTGAAGAGGTGGGGGTGGACACTAAAAATAAGAAAAGAAAAAACAAATAAAAAATAACAAATGAATTAAGTTTTATTTCCAATCTTTGCTATCAGTTTTTTAGCAAAAAATGTTTAAAACTTCAAACTAAAATATCTGAAAATCTACAAAGTAAAATAAAATTTTAAAATATAAATGGTTATATTTTCTTGAGATCTATAATTAGACACCCACTTTGCTATATTTTTATATACTTTTGATTTTGTTTATTTTCAAATATACGAGTAATTAATTGCTCATGAGTGGGGTGCATTTGATCAAATTGATCATGAAACATGATAAAATATGTTTAGGATGAGTGATAAAGTGGAGAGAGAGAAGGATGATGAATTTTTTACTCATGAGTGATGATGTTGTAAATGACATCTTCCATAAATCTTTGGCAAGATTTTTTCCGGCGTTTTATTTTAAAATCGCTATTGCTAATCTACTCTCTAATATTTATTACTCTTTTTTTATGCATTTATATTGTTTCACAATTTAAAGTCTTTCAAGATTAAAATTACACCCTCTAAAAAAATCAAATAACTAAAATTAACGATTATTTTAAAAAGTATGAAAAATATGTATACACTTCACGGGAGAAATTACAATGGAGTAGTTTGTTAAGTATGGACCTGAGCCGCACATATAAGGAGGAGAAAGAGTCTATTTCACAAGACCAAATGAGGTTCCACCTTAAAACAAAGTCAGGATCCTCTCTAGTGCACTGTATGTCTAGTACTCATATCTCTATACTATAAGAGAAGAGGGGGTAGACACCAAAATTAATAAAAGAAAAAAACATTTAAAATAAATCAAGGAAGTTGTTAAGGAATTAAGTTTTATTTCCGAACTTAGCCATCAAATTTTTAGCCAAAAATGTTTAAAATTTCTAACTAAAATATTTAAAAATCTACAAAGAAATAACAATTAAAAAAAATATCAATGGTTATATTTTCTTGAGATCTATAAATATACACCCACTTTGCTATATTTTTATATACTTTTGAATTTATTTTATTTTCAAATACAAGAGTAATTGATCGCTCACGAGTGAGGGTGCATTTGATCAAATTGATCATGAAACATGATAAAGTATTTTAGGATGAGTGAGAAAGTGGTAGAGGAAGAGGGATGATGATTTTTTTACACATGAGGGATGATGCTAATGACATCTTTCATTAATTTTTTGTAAGGTTTTTTATCTTTTTCGGCGTTTTATGTTAAAATCACTATTGCAAATCTACTCTCTAATATTTATTACTCCTATTTATGTATTTAAATTGTTTTACTATTTAAACTCTTTGAGATTTTTTACAATCACATCCTCAAAAAAAATTAAATAACTAAAACATAACGATTGTTTCTAAAAGTATGAAAAATATGTATACACTTCACTGGAGAAATTACAATGTACATTATTCCAAATCCTTACATATTAATCTTTTGCACGAGTCACACATCGCGTGCATATAAAGGCTAGTAGAATATGATCAAACCAAAATGTTTTAACTCAAAACGATTATGTTTTAACTTAGAATCCTATTGTGAAAAGTTTTAACCTAAAATTGTAAGGTGATAAACTTTTAAAACCTTAAACTTCTAAATTTAAACCTTCTATATGAAATCCTTCTAATTTAACTTAGCTTCCACTTCTTTCGATGGAGTATCATTTTCCATGGAAAAGAATTGTCCATTTGATTCCTTACATGAAAAGTGAGAATAAATAGGAAGTAGTGATGGCCCAACCCAACTCGTCTCGTGGATCGTGCGGGCCCCACCCAACTCGTCTCGTGGGTCATGTGGGCCCAACCCTTTTAAACCCGTATTCAACCCGGCCCAACCCACAAAATATCGAAACCCTCACTGGGCTAAATATTTGTCACCCCAACTCGTCATAATCCAACCCACAAAACCGCCCAACCCATGAAGTCACCCACCCCACCCATGAGCCCAACCTAACCCACCCACGAACCCACCCAAACTCTCACAACCCGCATGAACCTCCCAACCCGCCATTAAGTTAAGTTAAAAGTTAAATGAGTTAGTAACTAAACGTACAATTATGACTATACTTGGAAGTAATTATAAGAATAAGTAGATCTTAATTAATACTCCAATAGCATATGAAACTCTAATGATAAGTGATAAAATGTTAGTTTAAATATTGTTACTTGTTAGTTTGTAATTATACGTATTTTCATGAATGTTAAAAACAATAAAATGTTACTCCCTCCGTTTCTTTTTGTTTGTCCTACTTTCCGTTTTGGTCCATTTCTTTTTGTTTGTCCTACTTTTTCATCTTTCCTTATATGGCAAAATTATATTACCCATCTACTCCTACTTTATCACTTTTTGGTCCCACATGTACCTTAAAAGTTTCTATCACCTACTATAATCACCACATTTATTATAAAATAAGTGGACTCCTTAGTTAATGTCCCCACCCACATGCATATGACATTATCTCTGTTGACATTTTGAGCTACAGTAAATGGTACAAACAAAAATAAACGGAGGGAGTACTTACTAACAATATCATTCAACTAACAACCCTAAAGCCTTAACCCCTAAACCCTAAACCTTAATGTTGGGTCGTCATTTGAGAATAGTACACCAAATAACATCCGATAACGCCCACGGATAAGGCAGTTAGAGAAACATTCAATGTCAGTTATTAGGGTATATGTAATATAACTAATATAAGAAAAAAAATTCATGAGAAAACTAATTTTTCTAATCTAAGATAGAAAATTTTATTATCTATTGTTTAATTATAATTTAACTAATTTTTTCATATCTTTATCATCACTAAAATCATGTTACAAAAAGGTTGGTGCTGAATTTGATATAAAGGTAAATTTGCATTTAATCCTTTCAAATTTCAATGATGTTGGAATATTAAAATGCAAAACTCTTAAAAATTTGTTAGCATTGTATCTAATAAACTAGATACTTCATTTATTTTAATGTATTAAAGGTAATGTTCTTATTTATTCTTTACTGTATAATTATTATTAATGCATTTCCTACAGGTAAATGTACATGGGTGTGATTGCTTCGGGATACGTAGATAGCTTATTCTTGAAAATTTTACTTTAATTGTCAAGCTTAATTAAAATTTCAAATTAAGCTTAAATCCCCTCCCCAATCCAAAAGCTTTATCATAATATAACTAACTTATTCACATTTAATCATCCAAAAGTTTAAAACGATGATAATAGAAAAAAAATAATAATCATTTATTAGGATAATATAAATTAATTATTAATCAAATTATTTGATTTTACATTATTCAATACTCATTATAATCTTATACTTTATTGATATAGTAAGATTATAAATAAATGATGATACTAAGAAGAGATGATAATAAATAATTACGATATTATAAAAATTAATTATTATTCATAATTATTAATAAAATAAAATTTTTGAACCAAATATTTCATATTTTTCATCAACATATTTCACAGTTTTATCTTATTTGAATAATACAAACTTACATATGCAAATATAATTCATAAACACATACTCCCTCCGTTTTATTTTGATGTTCCCATTTGAAATAAGGGGGAACACCAGTGCAAACAGAATGATAGAGGAATCTTGTGTTAATTTTAACAATTTTCATGTACTCTTTTGTCCTTTTTGCTTTTTGTAAGAATAAAATGATGATTATACAATATTATAATAGTTGATAGATTCAAAGTGGGGTCAATTAAAAGTACAAATCAGTAAAAGATAGGTAAATATTTAGATATTGAAGGGTAAACTGGGGAGAAAAAATGTATATAAATAGAAAAGATTCAATATGGGAACAACTATTGAAACAACTTAAAACGAAAAATGGGAACATCAAAATAAAACGGAGGGAGTAATTCATATTCCATCAAACTTACTAACTCATTCAATCCACCCAACCCAACTAACCCGCCCAGCCCAACCTAGTCCACCGAGTCCACCGAAACCATTAACCAAGCCACACCACCCACCCGACCCACCCAGCCCATAATCCCACCTAGCTCGCCCTATTAACCGCTAAAGGCCCACCCAAACTTACAGTGGGTCGACCCTCCAACCCAGCCCGCCAGTTTCCCAAACCCACAAGTTAAAATTTGGCCAGCCCAGCCCCTGGCAACCCTGCACACCGAATTACCACCACTAATAGGAATAATGAAAAAGAAATGGGGTGATTGATAAAGAAAAGGAAAATGAAAGGTAAATAATAGAGAGGTAATATGTTTTCCTACCATTTAATGAGGAAAATAAATTTCACTCCATGGTAAGAGCTTTCCCTAAATAATGCTCCCCAACAAACTAATTTCCAGTTTACACTCTTTTGAAAACTATTTCCCCTTCTACTCCAACATCAGCAAATTGCGCATCAAATTTTTAATAGTTTTCAGACCCAATCTCTGATGACATGAACAAACCATAAAATGAAGCTGTCATTGCCAATAGTGGCCCAACCAAAAGGTAGGCCGATAATGGCAACGACAATTCATTAATGGCAACCGCTCATGCCATTTAGCGATCGACTTCCGGACATAAAAGAATTATTTTACCAAAATTTTGTCAAATCCCTAATGCTCAATTTTTCCAGTATTCCTTTTTTGAACTTTGCGCACCGCCCCCACTCTTAGCCAAACCGCCACCACCCAGTGCTGCCACCAATGTCAGAATTTCCCATTCTCTGTTGGCCTTATTTGGGGCATTTTGTAAGTTTTAAAAATCTATACGGTTTAAATTGTTGTTAATGGACTGATAATTATTGACAATTTTATGAATGATTTGTTGAATTAGTTGTATATGAACTTATTTTGTTAGGAACTTTTATTAGTTATATATGAGAATATCATTTCTAGGGTTTAAACTGCTGTTAATGGAATGCATGTATATGAATGTTATAAAATGTTATTTTGTCAAGAACTTATATGATCTAATTTTGTTGATTTAATTCTTGAATTAAGTGATGAAATTAGCAATGTGTATGAAATTATTATTTTTTGAATTAGTTTTGCAAGTATATGGAGTATATGAATGAATTTAGAAATTAACTAGTTATGCTTAGGTAGAAATTTAGTAGCTTAAATTAATAAGAACGAAAATATGCATACTTCCTTCGTTTCTTTTTAGATGCTACACTTTTTTTAACGCTTATCAAGGAAGATTTTTAAGGGTGTAAACGGCTTAATTTTTCAATAAAATGTTAATACAAGCAAGAATGAGATTCTATATTACTTGTGTTGAAATTTCATTGATTAATTGGCTTGTTTACAACCTTAAATCGCTTGCTTGATAAGATTGAAAAAAAGTGTAGCATCTAAAAAGATATGGAGGAAGTATAATAGTTTGAATGTATTGAATTTAAGCAGATCACTAATTTAGTTTTGAACCTAGTTATGAAATATAGTTGTTTTAATTTTATGTTTTGATCCCTAGAACATGAATCTATCCTAAATTCCAATTTTCTATTATTGGAAGAAAGAACTATCTCAAGTGGATCATGACATCATGTATAGAGGAGGAAAGAACAACATTTCTTATCATATATGCGGATATATATCGGGTTTTCCAAGGTGTTGAATATTGTGTATACGGTCTAAGGGTCAAAGCAATGTCCATGATTTTAAATCTTTCAATGAAATATCCATTTCAAGGGGGCTATGTTTGTTCCTATTCCACTAGAGGATGACGATTAATTAAGTGCTATATGGTTTTCAGTGCCAGAAAACTTCAGTACCTTAATGGAAATATACGTCGAGGAAGCTCCCATTCATACATTGAGTGGTATAGAAATATGTTCCTCGGCTCCTAATGTGTTATGGATAATTCACTAGGATGCTTTCTGATCCTGGCTATGTCCGTAAGCACCAGTGTGACTTTGTTACGGATTCCTTAAGCGACTCAACCTTTTCAACAAAAATCAAAAATTTACAAAAACAACAACTAGACCGCTAATGGCATTAGCGGCTCACCTTTTCAAACGTTATTGCCATTAGCGGTTTCATTCCTTCTGCCAACTGTCATTGTGAATAGCGGCACCTTTTGGTTTTTCTTATAAAGCAATTAAAATGAACGTTGTCGCTGACGTGAAAGGTAGACGGAGTAATAGTTTTCTAAAGAGTGTAAAGTGAGAATTAGTTTGTTGGGGAGCATTACTAGGGATAAAATTCCTATTGATAACTATTTTCAGACAATGTGACTAGTGAAATACTGTTTTCTACCCTTACACACCGAACACAAAAAAAAAGATAAAATAGGTTTGCGGAAAAATGTTTTCCTCAGAAAAAAATAGCGTCTTGAAATTCTATAAAATTCATAAAAATCCAAATACTCATGGATATACCGTGCTACACAAAGTATTGTATTACTAAATAATCAAAAGATGACATTAATTTAGATCTATGGTAAAATATGGAATTATTCATTATTTTACATATTATACGAGGAAATAATCCGAAGAATTCCAAATTTCCAACACTTGAATTTGACGGGAACAATTGATTTACAGATATTCCAATTTTCCTTACATCCCACCATCGTCCTTGTCTGACTATCCATGAGAACTTGCAATAACCAAGAGAGGAACACGTCTGTGAACAATGACACCTAAACCTTCCTCCATGTCTAACAAATCACATTCTGCTTCACTAGGCAATTTCCAGTCGAACTCGCAAACGAGATTCGCAACAACAAGCTCAGTAAGAAAATTAGAAAATGAAATCCCATGACAAATTCCTCTACCCATTCCAAATTGAATATAATGGAAATCAAATGAGGAAGTATTATTAAAGAACCTCTCAGGGAGAAATTGTTCAGGTTCTTCCCAATAAACTGGATCTCTTTGTATTGCCCAAGCATCGATGATCACTTGTGTTCCGACTGCAATGTCAAAGCCATTTATCTTTACATCGCTCAATGGCTCTCTAAGGATTAACATTTGAGGATGCAACCTAAGTGATTCCTTAACTATAGCTTTTAAATAGACGAGTCTGTCTAAATCATCTTCACATACGCTTCGGCTTTTGTTTTGGATAACTTTTCTAACCTCTTCGTACACTTTTTTCATAACTTTTGGATGCTTAATAAGCTCGCTCATTGTCCATTCAATTGCTGTTGAAGTGGAGTCAGTCCCGACAAACATATCCTGCGTTACAAATATACCGTTGTAGTCTCTTCGTTCTTTTAGCTACAATAACTGTAAGTACACATATTTATCCGAAGAGGAAAGTGGTAAATGGTAATGACATTTTTTTTAATAGAAATAAAACATTGTCAATAATGGAAAAAGAAATAATGTAGCAAAGAGTCTACCACATTGCAATTGCCATTTTAATTAAATTGCGATTATCGACTAGAGAAGTCGGAAATTTCATCGTGATTTTGGTTTACGCCGTCATTGGTGCATTGGTTTGCCAAGATTATTAAATTTTGAATATGAAGTTGGAACTTGTAAGACGTTTAAAAATCTAAGGGTGTTGCCTTTCTATTGTTGTCGGGCTTGTGCCGTTTAATACTATTCCAAAATTATTTTCTTTGAGTCCTATGTAGCAAATGTTATTGGCAGATGTTGAGATCTACTTATGATGCATATATATATAGTTATTAATTTTTCAATCAAATTAGAACATGAATAAATTGCATAAAAATAATGGTCGAATTTTGGACCGAATGTTTAAAATGAAGTCGTTTTATACCCGTATACATATGTATGTATATTAAGTCAACATTTATTTGTCAAATATTTGACTATATTTTTCAAAATTTTGTGGTTTTAAACTTCGCGAACCGTTTTTAAAGATCTCCAATGTTGATAAATGTCTGTTAACAAATTTAATCGTGTATTATTAAAGTTTAGAAAAAGGTGATGATTTAATGATATAAATTAATACAAAACTAACATGATCGGACATTTCTTTATTTTTAATAAATATTGGTGATAATTTATGGTTAAAGTTTACAAAGTTTAGCTTTGAAAAAAAATTAAATGAGAAGTCCATTGGGGAAAGGAGGGAGGACTTTTTATGCAAAATGGCCAAGGGTTTAGGAAATTTTTAATTGACAAAAATTCTTAAGTTTTACTTCACAACTTTTCATTAACATGTATTACCCACTTTACCAAGTGATGGTATTGAGTGGTGATAAAAATTGATTAAATAATGGTATTGAGTGGTGATAAAAAATTAATGAAAAAAACATGTGTGGAGATGACAATATCATGGACAATGTCATAATTTTTTGTCCAAAGATTGCCTATAAATTGATGATAATCAACACAAGTGTTGGGACACATTGTCCATGTGTATTTTGATGATGACAAAAACAATTAGTTGATCTAACATGTTTGGTGAAGTTTTGTTGCAGATGCCTAAACGAAGTCTCGAAGAATCAATTGTCAAACGCTTTAGACTAAGGCCAATTTCCAAATATGTAAAAGTGTGTGTTCGTAAATAACGGATCAAAGTGCTAAGGTGTAATATTAGAGATTGTAGGTATTTTACTTGAGAGAGTAAAGTAAATGCAATCTATAATATAACACCTAAATAAAACGATTTGCGAAACTTGAAAAGAAAAAGGGAAATCGTTTTTTTGTTGAAGATTATTTTGTAGAAAATCTGGAAATTCTTTTTTGTGGGAAAAGATAAGTTTTGGAATAAAAAGATTTTAGTAATATTCTGATTTTAAGGAAAGAATTTGTCTACAAAATCAGTCCTAATCCTATTAGGAAACTAATATCTTAAAGGAGATAAAATCTTCTTTAAAGATAATTGTTTGCTTAGGATTAGGAAACTATCAAGAGGAAAATTCTATCTTTGTAAAGCTGAAGAACTGATTTGAAAACGTGAGCCTTTATAAGAGCAAAAAGATCAGAAAATAAAAAAATATGTTTTTCCAGAAATCTTTTTACAGAGCTATTTTCAGTAACATATCTTCAACCTCTCTGAGACTAGCACTGAGATCTGTGACAGAAAAACACATACTTAAGCTTCGATAATACCTCTACACTGAAAAAAACCCAGAAGCACAAAAAAAAGAGGATTCAAATCTTTCTGTAATTTCATCTTTATAGAGAGTGTTGAGTTGAGTTCCTAAGGGAATTAGATTTAATTAGGCAACACTTAGAGTTAAGTGTTGGGGGGCACTACTAGGGTTAGTAGTGAGGGAATCAAGTTGTATCAAGAGTTTGGTATTTTGTGATTCAATTAATAAAAGAAAAGGTAGGGTGGACGTAGATCTCAGAGGTGAGATTGAAGCACGGTAAAATTGCTTGTCTCGTCTCTTTATTACTTCCTTTCTATTTACCATTCTAGAAATTATTATCGAATTAACAATATCATATACGCAACTCAAAAGCTCAGAGAAGGTCTCTGAGATCTCGAAAGAAAGTTCGATAAAATTTAGAAAATACCACACTCAATTCAACCCCCCTTCTTGAGTGTCTCCTTGTGATCCAACAATTGGTATCAGAGCCTAATATTCTTGTAAGGTTAATCCCTAGAGAATAGCTAGCATGAATTCACAAGATGACTCTCAAAGAAGACACTCAAAGTGCCCGGTTTTCAATGGAGAAGATTATGGATGGTGGAAGGCTAGGATGAGGATTTACATCCAAGGGTCGGATTATGAATGCTGGAAAATCATAAGAAAAGGACCCATCCTCATCCAAGTCAAAAATAATGAGGGAAAGTTGGTTGACAAAGACGAAGACGACTATGATTCAACCGACTATGCAAAGGCCGAGAAGAACTTTAAAGCTATGAATATTCTCCAATATGGAATTGGACCTGATGAATACTCAAGGATCTCTACTTGCTCAACGGCAAAGGAAATATGGGATACTCTCGAGTTAGCCCACGAAGACACAAATGAGGTAAAACAATCTCGCATTGATTTGTTAGTTCAACAATATGAATTGTTTACCATGGATAAAGATGAATCAATAAATGAAATGTTTACTCGCTTTACTATCATCACAAATGAATTGCGTTCTCTTGGAAAAATTTATTCGTCAGAATAATTGGTTAGGAAAGTGTTAAGAAGTTTGACAAATCGCTGGCTACCAAAAATAACTGCTATACAAGAAGCCAAAGACTTGTCGAAACTTCCCCTAGAACAATTAATTGGTTCTTTAATGACTC
Organism: Patellifolia procumbens; assembly: GCA_947645195.1. NCBI lineage: Eukaryota > Viridiplantae > Streptophyta > Magnoliopsida > Caryophyllales > Amaranthaceae > Patellifolia > Patellifolia procumbens. The sequence goes on along the minus strand of CANSGD010000164.1, from coordinate 12,958 downwards.
ATGAACTTGTTCTAGATGCTAAAAATCCTACACCAAAGAGCAAAGGTCTAGCATTAAAAACTGAATTAGAAAGTGATGATAGTGATAGTGATGAAGATGTTACTTTTCTTACTAGGAGATTCAAAAAATTTCTTAAAAAGAACAAAAATAGTAATCCTAGCAAGAATGCGAATTTCAAAGGTAAGAGTACTACATCTAACTATAAGAAAAGTGCTACTAACTCTGGATGTTTTAAGTGTGGAGAATATAGCCACAGGATCAAGGAATGTCCCTGGTGGGAAAATGAGAAACCCAAAGATAAAAGAGAACAATCAAAAAGGGAGTTCAAGAAGGCCATGGTAGCAGCCGTATGGGGAGAATCCGAGTCTGATGAGGAACAGTCAGAGGCACTGAGCCAAGAGGCAAAACTTTGCCTAAATGCAACTGAAGGATCTCAGAGAAGGTCTCAGTACCTAGATGACTCGCATCTATGTCTTATGGCGAAAACACCCACCTCCCAAGATGAGGAGGACAATGCAAAGGTAAATCTCACTTCTTTGAAATCTAAGATACCTCTATTATCCAAAAACAAACTAATTGCTTTGCTTAGTAATGTAATTGACGATTGTCAAGAAATGCGTGATGAATTTATAAACATGAAAAAAGATTTGAAAAACATCACTAAGCAAAAAATTGGGTTGGAAATGGAATATAAGGAATTGCTAGATGATAACAAGGACTTGGTCAAAAGAAATAAAGAAATGGACAAAACGATAAATGACCAAGTCGTTGAGATAAGTGCGCTAAAATATGAAAAAGCTCTTGCTAAAGAAATTGTAAACAGCACTGTGCCCTATACTGAGCTTGAGGCAAAGAATCTTGACTTTGAAAAACAAATAAACGTTTTGAACCTTGAACTACTGGAACTGAAAAATGAAAAGGAAAACCCTAGGGTTGACCCTATAAATGAAGGACAAGGTACAAAACTTTGTGAAGATTTTGAAAAAGCCAAACATGACTTAAACACCCTAAATGACAAAAATGAAAACTTGAAAGCAACAATTGAGTCTTTGAAGGTGCAACTGCATAAGTCAAAAATTGCCACACCTGGTAGTAATATCCTAGACCATATGATCTCTCAAACAAAAAATTGAAACAGACATGGTTTAGGATATACTGACCAGAAGCTCAGTACAGGTCTCAGAGCTAAAAATTATGAAAGAGATTTTCGAAAGCGAAAATATGTTGATCTTCCCGAATATTTGATTTGCTACTTCTATGGAAAGAATGGACATCTCATGAATGACTGTAATGCAGAGAAAAAACATGTTGAGAAGAATGCAAAGTATGCAATCAAATATGGGTTAGAAAGGATCTCTTAGATGCTCAACGAAAGAAGAAGGGACCCAAGCAAGTTTGGGTTCCTAAAACTAACAAGTGATCTTTTTGCAGGTGAAAGTGAGAGAAAGCAGCCTATTATCCTCCGCATTAGCTGCTTAAGACCTATGATTAGTGAAAATTCAATTCCTCTCACTTGTAGCCTTACCATGGAGGGTGTGTTACATTTGGCAACAATAAAAAAAAGGGTGAATTTATTGGCTTTGAGATATATTTCTAGCAATTGATTTGTGTTATATGCCTTATCTTCTCTCATAGATGTGTTCAATCGGAGGCTATAATATTTATCCATGTGAAAATTTGTGAAAGAGTCTTTTAATTGTGATTAAGGACTCGCAAGGTCTAATGATGCTGTCCTGATGTCTTGATTCTAAGTTGCCAAAGTATTAAGCTAAATGATCCTAAGTTGCTGAACTATTGAGCTATGAAATGTTAATTCACTTTTCTATGGCAAGCTTGATCTTTAGCCCGAAATCTTGATTTGCTTATTTTGAGTTTGACATTTGGCCTTATTATTTCTTCTTTACTTATTCTTCATTTACTTCCCCATTACATCCTTGTTTTCATCCCCTAATGCTCCAAACAACAAGTGCTTTTAACCTTGATTCTCTGTAAAAATGGTGAAAGAAGATGTCATGAGTTGAGGGGGAACTTGAAGAGGTCGGCAATGAAATTCTATAAGTGAAAGAAAGAAATCAGTGGGGCACAGTACAAGGCACAATGCCATGGACATTTTTTGAAAGAAGATAAGATCACGTTTCACAAGTTAATATTCTTTGCTGGTTCTCATTAATTGACTCTATGATTTCTATATAGTCTACGTCTCCTTATGAAGAAAAAAAAAGGAAAATAAGAAGAAAAAAAAATGAAAAAGAAAAAATCCTTCCATGACATCAAAAAAATGAGATGAGACAATTCATATTAGAGTTTAATTATGAGATGATGAAAAGATTTGTGATTACCATGTCTTTGGATTATTGAATATAAGAAGCAAAGCCATCTTTGAAGGAAAGAGATTGTCCAGTGGCACAGTAACACATACAGTGCCGAAGTGAAGAAAGTTCCAAAATCTATGCGTGATGATGTCAAAAAGGTGAATAAGGTTTGAGCACTTGTTGAGCATATCTCCATTCCAAATAATTCAAGCTTGCTTACCTTATTTCTTTATCCTACCATAATTCTTCACTTTTACCTTATGATCCATAACTTTGAATTGTGAATTGGATTAACTCTTGCTTCATAGTTTTGGATTGTGAGTTGGATTAGTTCTTGCTTCAAAACTTTGGATTGTGAATTGAATCTTGACGTAGCACCATCATCATTAGATTGATTTTTGCTTGAGCTACTATTTTGCATGGACAATTGACTTCGAACTATGATACTATGGATTTTTATGCCTCCTTTTTGATAATGCCAAAAGGGGGAAGATTTGGTATATAGCACTATGTTAATGCTAGATGTTCTTTTTCATGAAATCGTATCATGTTTGCCAATGTAATATTTGTTTATGTTGAGGGGGAACTATTATGTGTTTGTCATCATCAAAAAGGGGGAATTTGTTGGGACACATTGTCCATGTGTATTTTGATGATGACAAACACAATTAGTTGATCTAACATGTTTGGTGAAATTTTGTTGCAGATGCCTAAACGAAGTCTCGAAGAATCAATTGTCAAACGCTTTAGACTAAGGCCAATTTCCAAATATGTAAAAGTGTGTGTTCGTAAATAACGGATCAAAGTGCTAAGGTGTAATATTAGAGATTGTAGGTATTTTACTTGAGATAGTAAAATAAATGCAATCTATAATATAACACCTAAATAAAACGATTTGCGAAACTTGAAAAGAAAAAGGGAAACCGTTTTTTTGTTGAAGATTATTTTGTAGAAAATCTGGAAATTCTTTTTTGTGGGAAAAGATAAGTTTTGGAATAAAAAGATTTTAGTAATATTCTGATTTTAAGGAAAGAATTTGTCTACAAAATCAGTCCTAATCCTATTAGGAAACTAATATCTTAAAGGAGATAAAATCTTCTTTAAAGATAATTGTTTGCTTAGGATTAGGAAACTATCAAGAGGAAAATTCTATCTTTGTAAAGCTGAAGAACTGATTTGAAAACGTGAGCCTTTATAAGAGCAAAAGATCAGAAAATAAAAAGATATGTTTTTCCAGAAATCTTTTTACAGAGCTATTTTCAGTAACATATCTTCAACCTCTCTGAGACTAGCACTGAGATCTGTGACAGAAAAACACATACTTAAGCTTCGATAATACCTCTAAACTGAAAAAAACCCAGAAGCATAAAAAAAAGAGGATTCAAATCTTTCTGTAATTTCATCTTTTATAGAGAGTGTTGAGTTGAGTTCCTAAGGGAATTAGATTTAATTAGGCAACACTTAGAGTTAAGTGTTGGGGGCACTACTAGGGTTAGTAGTGAGGGAATCAAGTTGTATCAAGAGTTTGGTATTTTGTGATTCAATTAATAAAAGAAAAGGTAGGGTGGACGTAGATCTCAGAGGTGAGATTGAACCACGGTAAAATTGCTTGTCTCGTCTCTTTATTACTGCCTTTCTATTTACCATTCTAGAAATTCTTATCGAATTAACAATATTCATATACGCAACTCAAAAGCTCAGAGAAGGTCTCTGAGATCTAGAAAGAAAGTTCGATAAAATTTAGAAAATACCACACTCAATTCAACCCCCTTCTTGAGTGTCTCCTTGTGATCCAACAACAAGTCTACAATATATTCCTGCCTATCAATCGGGTTGTTAAAGTTGGAAAACTGGTCATACTTTGTAATTCATACCAAATAAAAATAGATTGTTATATGAGATATTTTTCAATATTTGTTAATGTGTAATTTTCAAATAGCATCGTTTAATAATTTACTCATTGAAAATATATTATTAAATTTTTAAATGACAAGATGTGATGAAGGCAAGAAAAATATAATCGTAAAACAGAAAGACTACATAGATGAATGATCCATATTGCCTCCATTTCCTTTTTATCTTCGCACTTTGTACTTTGATATTGTTCACGTGCATAACTATGGCCATCTTTTATTGTTTGGAAGTGATTAAAAACAGTAATCATATAAAACGTTGTAAAATTGGCCTTAATACTTTTAGATGTCAAATCTTTAAATTTTGATCATTGATAATTAAAGACTCTAAAGGGTAAATATTTTTTTGATGTTAGGCCTAAAAGTAAAACTATGTAGATAAAAATAAACATAATATATACATGTTTTTAGAAATTAGTAGAAAATACTTACCAATATAATGGCTTTTATACTCTCAGTTGTAAGAGAATCATTATTCTCCTCTTTATATTCAAGCAAAACTTCTACAAAGTTTTTTGCATTCTTCCTTTCGTCAGATTCAACATTAAGGTTTGTCTTATTGAGTAGACGATGTTGACATTCTGTTACCAAATTTTCAAAGAAGTCATCCAACTCCTTAGCTGCCTTTGCTACTCTATCATTTAAACCCTTCACTCGATCCAACCAACTAAGCCAGGGTATGAAGTATCCCAAACTATAAGTCCCCACTAACTCCATAGCTTCTTTCAAGAGTTCTTTGAAATTAGAACCTTCTTCATTATTACTGTAACACCCCGTAATTTCACTAGAAATTTCACGCGTTAATTTATATGGTTTACATTGTTATTTATAACTCTAAATATAATTTCATTTATAAAATTATATTCTATTAAATAAATGGTCATATTTGAAGGCGAAAAATATTTCGGTGGATAATGTATTATGAGTATTAATTTTATAATGTAGTTAGTTATAAATTTAAGTGTTGTGTGATTAAATTTTGAGCGTTAAATTATATATATATTCGACGCTAAATTATATTTACTATTATATTTCCATAAAGCTTATATTTACTCCTACATTTTTATCTTGGGAATATTTATATGTATATTTTTATATCGTATAATAGAATGTAGTGTTTTTTTGGCATATTTTCAATACTCATGCTCATGCCGGTTGTTTGAAAGGGTAATGTAGTGCTCGTGTATGCGGAGTATAAAATATGTGTAAGTTTTAGTAGGTGTATATTTATATACGTTAATATTAATAATTTTTATTTATAAAAGTTTTAGTGCATATTTTTTTGTTATGAGCGTTTATATAAATAATCGTGGATCTTGTTTACGCTACACCATACCTAGTATTATGGGGGTCCAAATTTTAGTCTTTGCATTAAGGGGATTTCTTGGATAGCTTACTGACCTTTGTAACGTTTATGATAATCAAAAGTCATACCCCTTTATTCACCCTCATAAACCACCCTCATCATGGCCATTATGCCCAATTAATTTATATAATTACTTACCCTTATGCTGAGTTAGAAACTCAGAAAAATCAACCCCTCCCCATTCCATTCACACGCCATTCACCAAGGAAAAGAAAGAGAGAAAGTCTCCCCGTTTTTCCCTTGTACACCCTCACGAAAATGAACATCGCCAGAGATCTAACCGTTGGATCGTCTTCAAATTTCGACAGCATGTTCTTAACATCTATACCTTCACTTTGACCGGAGGAATTCTTAATCCGAGCTTTATATCACCGGAAATCGTGGTCGGAACACCACTGACTATTTTAGAGGACCCTAAAATCGTTTAAAAGGGGAATACTTTGTTCAATGGAGGAGAAGTCTTCAAGGGAGAAGAAGGTTTTGATGATCCGCACGTTTTCTAGGCTACTATATTATGTTTTGCAGCACTCCTCTCGAAGATCGAGATAACTAGCGTTTTTCTATCACGTTAGGAAATGAGAAGTAACCTTAGGTTGTTAGAATTATCGTTAGAGAATTTAGTATCATGTTAGGATGAACTTAGAAGATTGTATTTGTACTACTCTTGTTAAAATCATGTTAGGCTAAGTTTTTACTTGAATTCATATATCTAATGTTCCTTTATTCTGCCGTTGTTATTGTGTTGTTGAAATGACTTGATTGTAAATGAATGGAAACTTTAAATTTTGATTTATGTGAATGATTTGGGAATTTGAGAAACTTATGATTTTTGATGCTAAGCAATTCATTTTGTATGGTGATTGGTTGGTTTTGACTTGTGATGATTTTGTATGATGTTCAATGCCTTGAGGTTTTGTCAAACAAACCCACGAAGCTGTGTGGTCGCGGCCCGTGACCCATTTCGCTGTCCGCAAACAGATTGGCCAGCCTGTTTTCAAATGGTCATATCTCACTCGTTTGTTATTGGAATTGAGCTTGTGACCAGTCGTTGGAAAGCTAACGAGCTAAATTTTAATGTCCCATTGGAATTTTCTAAAAATATTATCTGTGCTGAGTGTTAGGTCTGTTTAAAGTTGTTGTTGTGTGCATTCTGTGCATAGTTAGCTTACAGCATGATTCTGTGTTTCGTAAATGACTTTCGTAGTATTGCGGAGTATCCTAAGGCACGTTTGAAAGTATAATTTTAGTACTTGATACCATTTGTTAATTCTTATGCCAAGTTTGAGTTGTCGACGTCGTAATGTTTGGGGGAGAATAACACTGCCCTTAGCATCACTTCGCCAAGAGTTATGTACGGAGAGTATTGTGGTTTGATCATAATTTACTTCGTACCCAAACTCAGATAACGTTTTGATGTTTTGTATGCCTTTTGTTGTATTTGTAGTATACTTTGATTAGTTTACCGTATCAATTTGGGATTTGTGAACTTCGATGATTTTGAGGATGTGATGATTTTAATGATTTTAATAATTTAAATGATTTTTTTAATGATTGTGGACGGTTTTAATGATTTTTGATAACTTTGATGATTTTAATGACTTTGATGGATCTAATCGTTTTGACGAATTTGATGATTTGATGAATTTGACGAATTTGACGAATTTGATGAATTTGATGATTTGAAGTATTTTATTGTCTTTGAATTTGAAGTTTGGTTTTTAATTGAGTTGAGTAGCCTAAGGGACGGTGTCCCGAAGGTAACGAACATGCACTCCGAGGGGTCAGGGGACATCACGTTGGGTGTTACCCTGCATTGGAGATACCTAGGACTTGTTGTCGTCCGAGAGGTCGGGAGATACTGCATGTATTGTCCCGCATCGGGAGTTTGGCCATTCTTAGACACAGACGGTAGGGATCGTAACCCATAGGCCATTCTGGAGGTTGCGACCTGACATTTCTTGAGGAGGTGGGCTGCGGGTCACTAGCGTTCGCTCTCTCTATGTTAAATTGTTTATTTTCAAATTGTTGGTGTTTTTGTGATCCCTTTGATGTTGGTCTTTCGAAATTCTTTATTTTAAACATCTAAAGCATCCTTCTTAGTACTTTATGCTAAAGTTTGACGTTTGTTGCAATGTGTACTTTGCCTTCTTTTGTTGCTATTTGTGTTGTCTTGTCTTTGACGTTTGTTCTAACTTCTTTTAAGTTTACTATTTGTTTCCTAAATTGGGCTGGGAGAACTGCTAGTTACTCCCCACCGATTGTGGAATTTTTGTTAATATATATTGCAGATGACGATGCTGTTTAGAGTTGTTACAATATGGATCGGGATTGTGCGTTTACCCGTGTAAGCAAGAAGGTTGTGCTAGTCATAGTGGACGAGCATTATGAGTCTGAGATTAGGACTAGTTTTCTAGTTGGTCTCAAGTAGTTTACCTTTGTTAGTTTGAATGTTAGATTTAGAGTTGATCTTTTGGATTTTGGTTTTACATTTCGAATTTGGTTAAGTTTCGAGATTATGGATAGTTATGGTTATGGATTTGGCTTGTTTAGTTAGATATGAGGGTATGATACCTCATTCCTCTTTATATATATATGATTTGGAGTTTCGATTACTATTATGGGACTCGTTGTTTATTTTAGTTATAATTTTACCCCATATAGTTACATTCTCGTCTCGGTGGTATTTCCGCTACCACTGATTTGATCGTTGTTACATTTATTTAAGTTAAAGCTTAGTTGGTAAAAGACGGGATGTTACAATTACTATTATATTTCCTACCAAAGGCTGCTCTGCATGTTACATCGTGCGAGATAGACAGAGCAATCTCGCTCAAATTCACCACCGAAGGGCTTAATCTGTTTATGTTTTCCATCATTGACGCGGTCTCTTCTTCCCTTATGGTCCTGAAAGATATAACTTTTTTTGTTACTTAAGAGTTGGCTAACGCATATAGCCCTCTTTTGCTTCCAGCCTTCTGCATACCGAGCAAAGGCCACATCCTTACCAGCGTAAAAATTCTGCTAGCTGTTAATATTCCTACACCAACAACAGCAGAAGAATAGCACAGCAGCATGCTACATGAAGTCCTCCTACTCTCAACACTCAAGCTTACAGCTGCATCTCTACCATAAGGAGGCTACACTATAGCTTTACTAGATTGCATCTCTTGTAACAACTTTAGATTCTGTTATAACAAATTTAGTTGTCATCATCTAGTTTAGTTATGAGATCTTTAGCTATATATAGCATACAATGTAATAGATACAAACATACAATAATGAAAATCTGAGAGTTAATTCTCTCCTTTGCTCTATGATCATGTGTCTCTTATTCTTATTAATCAAGTTTCTCTAATTGTTTCATGGTATCAGAGCCTACTGCTCATATTACACGATCAAGGTTAGATTCTACAGAATCATAACATTCAAAATTCTTTCATCTAAAATTCACAGTTTCAATTCTGTGAAATTTTCAATCTAAAGATCTTATTCCACATTCAAATCAATCTTGTTTCATTTCTTTTTCTCTTGAAGTTAGATCTTCAGCATTTCTTTTTTACTTCATTGCATCATTTGAAACTGAAGTGTTCTCAGAATTTGTCTCAGAATCATTCATACAATTAGCTTTTGCTTCATCAGTTCTTTCTAAACAGCATCTTGTTTTTGCTGTTTGTTCTTATTAATCGAATTTTATACTTGATATTTCCTTCATTCTCTTCTCAAAACACACAAAATCAATTCTCTTATTCACTAAACAATGACTGAATCACCAAAAACACCTACCTTACCTCCTTCTCAAAATCCTAGTAGTGTTTACTACATTCATCCTTCAGATAATACATCCTTAAGGCTAGTTAATACACCATTTGATGGCAACAATTATGGTGATTGGAAGAGATCAATGATTATTGGTCTCTCTGCTAAAAACAAGATGAGTTTCATAGATGGAACTATTACACAACCAGCAGCTACAGATGCAACTTACAAATGCTGGAGTAGATGCAACAACATGGTGATTGGATGGCTTCTGGCATCTCTAAGTCCAATCACAGCTAAGAGTGTGATGTTTTTTTAACACAGCTCATGAAATATGGTCAGATTTGAATGAAAGGTATGGACAAATCTCATCTGCTCAATTATTTGCTTTGGAACAAAGTTTAAATGAGTTACAACAAGATTCTGAGAATATAGCTGAATTCTTCACAAAGATCAAAGCAATTTGGGATGAGATTGATAATCTTAGTCCATTACCAATCTGTGAGTGTAATGGTTGTTTCTGTAACCTCACAAAGAAATTCTTGAAATTACAACAAGATCAAAGACTATTGCAGTTTCTTATGAAGCTAAAAGACAGTTACAAACAAGTAAGGTATAGTATCTTGATGATGCAGCCTTTACCTACCATCGCACAAGCCTATAGGCTTCTTTCACAAGAACAGAAACACAAGGAGTTGAGTGAGCTGCACAAAGTTCAAACTGATCCTATAGCTTTTGCTGTAGATAGAAAAAGATTTCAAGAAAGATTTCATAACTCCTCTTCTAACAAGTTTTACAGACTACCAGTTGGTGATAGATCTGGTTCTAGTTATAATTGTTCATCAGGTGTTAACAGAAACAATTCATATTTCTGTGTATACTGCAAAATTCCTGGCCACTCAATGGAAAGATGCTTCAAAATCCATGGTTATCCACCTCACTTCAAGAACACTAACAAGAGAGTTGCAGCTCTAGCACAAAATGAAGATGACACTCAAGCTGATCTTTCAGATCACAGCAACAACAGCACACCTATTACTATGGAGCAATACACTCAGCTTATTAATCTCCTTTCTAAACAGAAAGAACATGATACTGTCCCTCATATTGAAGATACATCACCTGAAACTGATGCTTTCTCAGGAAATGTTTATTCAGCAGGTAAATTTTGCCTACTATCTTCATATAATTCAGCTTGGATACTTGATAGTGGTGCTACATACCACATTTGTTATGATCTCAACCAATTCAGCAGTTTTGATCTACTTAAAGGACTTTAAATACTATAACTGTTCCTGATGGAAGGAAAATACCTATAACACATATAGGTACAGTGAAACTGAATGATGCTATAACACTCAAAGGAGTTTTATATGTTCCTGGTTTTCATTTCAATCTCATATCAGTTCCCAAACTGTATGAGCATTTGAAATGTTCTATTATTTTCTCCTCTAACTTGTGTTTACTTCAGGACCATGTTATGAGAAAGGAAATAGTTCTTGGTAATCTATAATCTGGTCTATACTATGCAAAAGGCATCTATTCAGCAACTACACCAAGCTCCAGCTCACATTCCTCTTTTTCAGCTCAATCAAGTACTGCCAGTGACACCACCAAACTATGGCATCTCAGATTTGGCCACATGCCTTTTTCTCAAATGAAATATCTCAACTTGTCTATGGATATTTCAACTGCTGCAAGCTATGTTTGTCAAATATGTCCTCAAGCTAGACAATGTAGATTGCCATTTTCTTCTAGTCACACTAAAACCAATAAGGCATTTCATTTGCTTCATGTAGATATTTGGGGTCCTTATAAACACTCCACACACAATGGTTGTTCTATATTTCTCACCATTGTAGATGATATCACCAGAGCTACTTGGGTCCATCTTATGAAATATAAATCTGATTGTGTAGCTATTTTACAGAATTTTCTTGTTTTTATTAACACACAATTTCAGGCCAAAGTTCAATGTATAAGAACAGATAATGGAAAATAATTGTGTGAAGGTGCCATACTTCAAATTTACAACAATTATGGCATTGAACATCAAAGATCTTGTCCTGAAACACCTCAGCAAAATGGGGTGGTTGAAAGAAAACATAGACACCTACTTGAGACAGCTAGGGCTCTATGCTTCCAATCCAAATTACCAATTCAATATTGGGGAGAATGTTTGTTGTGTGCAGCCTACCTCATCAACAGAATGCCTCTACAAGCTCTTGGCAATGTATCACCTTATGAGAAACTCTATGGTGAAGCTCCTAATAAAACTCACTTGAGAGTATTTGGTTGCCTTTGTTTTACTTCTACTATCAAAGCTCATAGAACCAAGTTTGACCCAAGAGCAGATCCATGTGTTTTCATTGGCTATAATCCATCCATCTCAAAAAGGCTATAAAATTCTCAACCTCAAAACCAAAGTAATCACAGTATCTAGGAATGTTATCTTTCATGAAAGACACTTTCCCTATCATCAAACACATTCTAGTAATACTCATTCTTTTTCAGTTTTTTCTTCCAGCTGTCAATGATAATCATATTTTCTTTGATCCATTTGAACTACCTCTTACACCTACATCACCTCATCCTATAACACATTCACCTACACACTCCAATTCTTCACCTCTTTCATCTCCTTCTCCTCTCTTACCTAATTCTGATTCTCCTAACATCAATACTCCCTTACTTTCCTCTCCTTCACCAACTCATGCTTCTCATCTTCCTTCACCACCTCCACTGAGAAAATCAACCAGAACCATTCACCCACCTAAACATCTCCAAAATTTTCATTGCCCAACTATTAAAAATCATTCTGTACATAACACTCACTGGTGTAATCTAGTCAATTTTTCTTCTTTACCTGTACATCATCCAGCTTTCATTGCACATAACCTTTCTTTATCTGAGCCTACTACTTATGCTGAAGCTGCTCAACACCCTCATTGGATTACTGCTACGGATCAAGAACTCACTGCACTTAACCACAACAACACATGTGACCTTGTTTCTTTACCAGCTGGAAAGAAGGCTATTGGGTGTAAATGGGTCTTTAAAGTCAAACTTAAAGCAGATGGCACAATAGAAAGGTACAAAGCAAGGTTGGTAGCTAAGGGGTACAATCAGAAATATGGAATTGATTTCAAGAAACATTCTCACCAGTAGTTAAAATGGCTTACAGTGAGATGTGTTATAGCTGTTGCAGCTTCTAGAAATTGGCCTATTTTTCAATTAGATGTCAATAATGCTTTCTTGCATGGGGATCTCCATGAAGAAGTATTTATGCATCTCCCAGATGATGTTCCTAATCCTAACAACAAAGTATGCAGGCTCAAAAAGTCCCTATATGGCTTAAAACAAGCTTCTAGGCAATGGTTTGCCAAGTTGGTTCAAGAGCTAACTTATCAAGGTTTCACTCAATCTAAGAGTGATTATTCTCTATTTAAAAACTACTCCTCAACATATTACTATTGCAGCAGCATATGTTGATGACATCTTGTTAACTGGCACAGATTCAGCAACAATCTCTTCTTTGAAAACACACCTCAACAATGTGTTTAGCATCAAAGATTTGGGCTTGCTTAATTTCTTTCTTGGGATAGAGGTCA